>APFE030957557.1:188791-221895 GCA_000404065.3 Pinus taeda | reverse complement strand
CTCTAAGTTGTAAAGGAATAAAATTGAGTGATCTAAGGATGAAGAGTTGATGCTTATTTGAAGTGTAAAGTCGAGTCTTTGGGTTGTAGAGTAGGGGAAGGCTCTGCAGTTGAGTGCGCAGAGGCCTAGTAATCCGTAGCTGAGTGCACAGACCCCTGCAACTAAGTGCGCAGGGCGGGTTGAGTTTGTAATTGTTAAAGCATTAATAAAGAGAAGTTTTACATCAATTATGTGTACTTATTTCATATTTTCTACATCAAATATATTAGGTATAAATTGCATTTCTATTGTTTATATGATGCGCAAACATATATAACTGTGTAGATTATGTGAATGTGAGTTAAGTGTTTGTTTACGCGAAATTGACCAACATCTATAAGAGGATAAGTAAGATACACGGTGTAACTTGGGGACATAGCATAGGTCGCTGCCATGGCAGCGCAAAATCATCTTAGCCCCTAGTTAGGGTTGCGAAGGACAATTATAGCAGATCACGAAGGTATCGCAGGTCAGAACAGTGCACGAAGTAACTTGCGCAAAGGCATCGTAGGTTAGACTAAATCAGGACCTCAGACATCTCAAGGGTGCGAAAACTTGGTTCCAGCATCCCGCCATACTGCTTTGGGTGAGACTTCAGTCCACGCTCCATGGGTTGATGCTGAAAGGGCCAATATTGTAGGGATTTGTTTGGCTAAATAACTCCGAACTTGGGTCAGGCCCCATCAAGCCAATAAATGGTTCCGTTGCTGGGACCATAATTTGCGCAGAGATGTCTGATGTTGTCCAACTAAGAAGGAAATTTAAGGTTGGTTGGACAGAAGAATTCACAAGTTCACGACACAGGAGAACAAGAACCCGTGACTCACAAAAAACGAGTGGTTAGACTGCTACTTGTACACAGAGATCCACAAAATCTTCTTCGCATCTTTCCCTACTGAACTGTATGAGTGGATCACGAAGCTAGTAGATAACCAAGGAAGGTGGAAGCTCGACGGTCCTATTGTGTGGACCCTAGAGTTAATACGAAGATTGGAAGTGTTGAAGGATAAGATTAAGCGTGCCTTTGATCACTGGCTTGATCGAATTATAAGAGGATTCATCAGTGAGTTCGTGGTTGACACCTCAATTAGCTACAGCGAGGCAGAGTGACACTTTATCAAAGGACATCGAGGTAAGTATGTAAAGTCTCTGAATACTTGGATTAAAATGTTATTGTGCAAAAAGAGGGTTATGAAATTACCTTGATGTTCGGGGCTACGTGAAGTGGAAAAACCTACAGGAACGAAGGAAGTAAGGGACCAACAAATAGTTCCTTGATTTCACCTCCACAAGGGGACAAGGAAGAGCTCATGAGTGTCTCTCCCTCGAAGTGAGATCCATTTGATAAGACAAATAATTCTATGAATACCACCGCCACCCACACCACCACCAAATTCATTGCCTTCACCTCCATCTTCACCTGTACCACCTCCGCAACCACCACGAGTCAATATGGAAAGCACGATAAAGTTGCCTGTGATCAAGGGATTGGTAAATGAGGATCCAAACCAATTTTGGTTCTTTGTAAGAGCTGTATGGGAAGCGCAAGGAGTTACAAATGACAATATAGGAAAGTGACACTGGTTAGTGCCCTGCAGGACCACACACTGACCTGGTATATTAAGCACTCCAATGATAATCCATATGTGGGAATCACAAATATTCAAGCAGCGCTAAACAAATAATTTAGTAGGTCGAAGTTTGAAGCACAGTTGATCATTGTATTCAAAGAGATCACGATGCTACTAGGTGAGACTCCTTGGGAGTTGGATCAGCGGCTCAAGTCTTAATGGATGGACAACATCGTGAATGGTTTGTAGCATCACTAACGCCACATTTAAGGAGCGTGCTATCAGAATAGAAGTTAATGACTCAGGCAGAGGCCTTAGATATCGTGATGAGGTTGCATGATCCCGATGCAGGATCCTAACTTAGGATTTCAACAAATCCATGCGCAACTAAAGAATTTATGCCTGGAGATGCAGAGTTTGAAATGGGACAGGACAACTCAAATAGAAGTGCGCAAAGAGGTGTGGTGCGTAAAATGTAAGGGTCAGTGTCATGACAAGGACCACTACCCGGTGTTTGCAAATTACCTCGTGGGAGGAGGACTGCTGCCATTAAGGTCGGAAGCACAGGCAAGACCTAGCACGGTGCCTGCTTTGTGGTGCGCGATTTGTCAAATAGGTGGAAAACACGCTACAGACAACTTCCATTTGTTACAAAAGTATACACAAAATTCACAGCAATTGTTCAGTAACTTTTGTAGTTCAGTGGGACATGATGAGCGCACTTGTAGAAGCTATGCGTTGATGATGGATATAACTCCCACCTACAAAGTTTAGGCCAAATCACGTCCCTTAGACTAAAATGCAGGGGTGATGTGAATAAGATTCCAAGGGTGTGGACGAGGCCGAGGTGGAGGAGGACCTGGAAGAGGTCGCGGTTAGTTGATATGCTACAATTGCGGAGGGCCAGGACATTATGCCCATGATTGTGCAAATCCAACGCGACCGTCGTGTTTATATTGCACCTTGTTTAATCATGAGACAGAAGATTGTCCTATGCTGATAGCTAGGATATGCGACAAAGGAGCGCTATCGCCTCCCCCGACTCAGAACCTGTAGATGATGAGGTCTGAGCTACACGAGGAAGATCCAAATGTGAACATTGTGCTCCGAAGTGGAATCATGACAAGAGATGACAACGAGAAACAGACAGAAGATAGTATTTGGGTAAGAAAAGCTCCGACGAAAGAAGCGGAGTTGCATTTGGAGCACACTCGGGAAACCTTCATGGAAGCTAAGAATAGCCTCTCTGATGCCTCCACTTCAAGAAGAAAAGATAGTCCGGAGCGGGAGATGGACCCATCTGTCCTCACAACGTTCCTAAAAACATGCATGAAGTTACTGAGCGACAGTAAAGTTGTAAAAGGACTACAAGAACTCATTAACAGATGCATTGGGACCACGCTAGGAGAATCGCGTGTAGTTCGGAATATTGGAAAGCATAAGATGAGGATGGGAAGAGAAATGAGGTTAACTGCGCAGATTGGAGAATATGAAATGGACCAAGTAATTTTGGATTTAGGATCAGATGCGAATGTTCTGCCGGAGCAGACATGGGAGCGAATGGGGAGACCTACGCTACAATGGTCTCCTATTTAGCTGCGAATGGCAAACCAACAAAAGATAATACCCATGGGGTGATTGCAGGGAATCACTGTGGATATTGAGGGAGTGAGTGTGCTAGTAGACTTTGAAGTGATAGAGATTGTTGATGACAACAATCCTTATCCTGTGCTCTTAGGAATTGATTGGGCCACTGACATGAACAGGGTGATTAATCTGAAGAAGTGCAAGATGATTTTTGAAAAGAAGTCTCTACGCATAGTTATATCCTTCGACCCTATTGAAGGATCATGCTATATAGAGCCGGTGCACGACTATGAAAAAGATGATGATTTGGACTGCATCTATAAGATAACAACGCGAAACCAGGACTGGGTGAATCCCACCGCAGATGGGCGGCTTGCATGGGAGCTCAAAAGTTCTTGTACTTCGGATTCAAACGAGGAAAAGGAGAGATGGAAGAATCAGTTACTTGAGGTAACTTCACTGAATTGCAATATGATGACAAGGTGACTGCGTTGCATATCGACAAAAGTGAGATATCTGCCTATTTATGATGGCTTAAGTGAGGTAGATACCTTCTTGAATAAGTTTGAAAGGGAGGTGCTGGAAAAGCAATGTTTCCAGGCCTTGGATTGGGTATTGTGCGCTACGCTCACGAGGTGGTGGGGTATGCAAAAAGGGAGATTTGATGACTGGCGCGAATGTAGGGGAATGATGCGCTTATGATTTGGGAAGCCTAGGGTGCGATTGACAGATAAGTATGATGGGCAGGATGATCCACGCATGCATCTGGCCAAGTGGACGCAGGCCTATGGGGAAAACCATAACCTGAGTGGGTGCACTTGTTCCATCATACGCTGGATGTTATACCAATGAACTGGTATATAGAAATAGAGCTCTGTCATGGGACTGATGAATGGGATGTTCTGTGCGAAGGGTTCGTGATGACCTTTAGTTTGAGGATGGGTGGAACGATATTGATGAAGCACTACAAGAGGTAAAAGCATCCATCTTTAGGATGCCACAGGAGCCGGTAGAGTTGATTCAGCTTGAATGCGTTGCTCAACTAAGTTGCATGCTGGAGTGTTGTAATGTAACTACTGAGGAAGAGGATGAAGATCCATGAAATATTAATATTCCAGAGACAGAAGGCCAACGTGAGGTTCAAAGACCACAACTCGAGAACCTTAACATAACTGCGCCAGTGAAGACTAAGTAGGTGAATATTGGTACAGAGGCGGAACCTAAATTTTTGAAGATTGGGGACTATTGGGATGACCCGACGGTGGATAAAGTCGCTAAATTACTCTGCGAATATTATAACTTATTTCTAATTAAGTCTACAGATTTGAAGGGAATAATCGAAGATTTAAGGGTAATGAAGATCACATTAAAACCAGACGCGAAGCCAATTAAGTAGATGCCATATCGTTTAAATCTAAAATACAAAGAGAATGTCCATGTAGAATTAGAAAAGATGCTCATGGCCGACATCATTGAGCCTGTGGAGGAATCCGATTGGGTTAGCCCGATGGTGGTACAAGAACAGAAGCAGAAGGATGAAATAAGAATATGTGTGGATCTCAAAAAGTTGAATGATGCATGTGTACATGATCCATTCCCAACTTCGTTCACAGATGAGGTGTTAGACAATGTAGGTAGTCAGGAAGTGTATTCTTTCACTGATAGGTTCTTAGAGTACCACCAGATCAGAATCGTGCTAGAGGATAGGAGCAAGACAACCTTCACAACTGAGTGGGGTTGCTTCCAATACATTGTTATACCGTTTGGCCTGAAGAACGCGCCGACCATATTTTTGCATGTGGTTGTTGCAGCATTTAGGGAATATATTCATAAGTTCTTGGAGGTCTATTTTGATGACTGGACTATATTTGGGCTAGTTAGGTGCCATGTAGCAAACCTGCGCTTGATGCTGGATAAATGCCAAAGATACCAAATCGTGCTCAACCTTAAGAAGTGTATGTTCTTTATTCCTTTTGGGAACTTGTTGGGGCATGTGGTTTGTAAACAAGGGTTGATGGTAGACCCAATGAAAATTGCAATGATTTTGAATTTGGAAGCATTGTGCAGTGTGAAATAGTTGTGTGCTACCTTGGGACATACAGGGTACTACAATTTTTTTATATCAAAAGTTACGCCCAGATCACCGGGCTGATGAAAAACTATTGAAGAAGGATGTCACATTCTCTTGGGATGATGACTGTAAGAAAAGCCTGGATAAATTGAAGAAGAAGATGGTTATTGTGCTGATTCTTGTCTTACCGATCTGGAAGAAATAATTTCATGTTCATGTTGACGTGTCGTGTATAGCATTAGGGCTAGTACTCACATAGGATGGCGAAGAAGGCTTGGATCACCCTATCGTGTTTGCGAGTCACAGATTATCTAAAGTAGAAAATAACTATTTCACCACTAAACGCGAGGGACTGGCTATGGTGTATGCACTCCAGAAATATCGGCACTACTTGCTAGGGGGACACTTCAAGATGTATAGTGATCATTCCACACTGAAATACTTGGTCAATAAGCCTGTGTGGGGGGGGCACATATGCAGGTGGCCTTTATTGTTCTAAGAATATGATTTTGAAGTTGTGGTGAAGCTTGGGTGACTGAACATGGGACCTGATTACCTGTCGCACGTTGAGATAGGGTAGGAACCTACTAGTTTGGAGGAAGGACTACCTGATGCACAACTTTTCACTGTGCGTGTAGCAGATGGACATTTTGAAGATATAATTCACTTTTTAACCACTGGAATTGTGCTGGAAGGATACTCTATCCAATAGAAGAAGGAACTAGTAGTGCGCGCGGTAGATTTTTCTGTCATTGTGGGGAATCTATACAAAATGTGGAATGATGAGATATTGCGAAGGTATGTACCTGAGTTTGAGTGAAGCAGCATCCTCGCAGATTCTCATGGGGGCATCGCGGGAGGACATTATGTAGGGAGAGAAACCGCGCAGAAGATTCTTCGCATAGGGTTGTGGTGGTTGACCCTTCATTAGGATTCAAAAGCACATTGCAAGGCATGTGATGTAGGTCAAAGAACGGGTAAGCCATCACGAAGGGACGAGATTCCTTTGAATCCATAAATGACGTTGTAGCCCTTCGAAAAGTGGGCGATTGACTTTGTAGGACCTATCAAACCTCAAGGAAAGATAGGCGCGAGATATATTATTACCGTGATAGAATACTTGACTCGTTGGGTAGAAGGGCAGCTGGTAAAGGATTGCACAACCGCGATGGCCGCGAAGTTTTTGTTTGAACACATACTGACGCGATTCAGTTTTCCAAAGATCTTGATGAGTGATTGTGGTACACATTTCCTAAATGAAACAATTAGCGCTCTGACAAAATAATTTCAGGTGTATCATAAAAAAAGCACACTGTATCACCCATAGGCCAATGGGACAGTAGAAATGTTTAACAAAGTACTAGAGATTGCGCTGACGAAGGTATGTAATGTGCAACAAACTGATTGGGACCTGCGCATACCTGCAATATTATGGGCTTATAGGACGATGTGCAAGAAACTGATGGGTCAAACACATTTTAGGCTTGTCTATGGGGTAGAAGCTATAATACCAATGGAGTACATTGTGCCTAGTCTACACATAGTAGCGCTCACAGGTATGACAGACCACTAAGCCCTAGAGGAGAGGCTCGCACAGTTGGAGGAGCTCGAAGAGGAACGATTTTTGGCTGGATTCCACCAGCAGGTACAAAAGCAGCACGAAAATGCTTGACACGATCGACATATCAAGTTGTGCACCTTTAAGGTGAATGATTTGGTGTTATATGATAGTAATTTTGAAAAATTCCCAGGGAAGCTCAGAATGCATTGGATGGGATCGTATGTTATCAAGGAAATCACAGATGGTGGCGCAGTGCAGTTGGTGAAATTAAATGGAGAACTCTTCCCAGAAAAAGTAAATGGTAGTCATTTGAAGCCATACACAAGTGGTCCGACCATCTGACTAGCCATAGGAAGTATAGTCTTAGTGCTCCAGGCAGTTGAAAGGAGGCACGAGACTATAAACTGCTATACTCGGGAGCTGCGTGATGTCAGGATTGTGTGTAGTAGCGAGGTGTCACAGGGTCTATGACAACGCGAGGGTAGCTGCACTACCGCGTGGATTGACTGGAAAGTGACCGTTATAGTCACTATTCATGATGTGATGCTTGGTTTGAGATCAAATGGAGCAGGCGACAGATATTTAAGGCGAACTTTATGGGCTAGATTTGGGAAAATCTGCCGCCAAGGGAGCATTAATGGACCGAAAGTGGGGGGAACGATTGAATTCAAATTCAAAAGGCGCTATAAAGTGCAAAGGGCTGCCCAGAATGCAACACTTGACAATTTGAGAATTGAGCTATTGGGCGCCCAGAGATTCATGAACCCTGATTTGTTCAAACTTTTGAAGTCGAAGGCATTGTTTGAGCACTTAACTGAGCCGTTGAGAGAATTGTGGAATAGCAGTATGGCCGCGCCAGAGGAAGCCATGGATATTGGAGAGATGACCGTTGAGGAGGCCTTGCATGACATAAGAGTAGGAGAAGCCCCAAAAAGCGTCCGTATAGTCATTGAAATCCCTAAATCACCACGCACACCGAGACCCAAGAAAGATAAGAAGCCTATGGTGCCGGTGCGTGTGTCCCTAAGGAATCCGTTAAGGAAGAGGCTCACCATGGAAGAAAAGGGGAAGGCTATCAATTTGGAAGTTGATGAGGAGGATGAAGACTTTGAAGAAATCCTAGTAGAGGAGGAGGACGAAGAAATGGAAGAAGAAACCCAGGGTGCGGATCCTCTGACCAATCTACCCGTGTATGTTCCTTCGCAAAAGGGGAAAGCAAGGGTGCCCAAGGACCTAGATGAGAGCAAGAGCTCTTTGCAGACTTTGCTGCTTGCTGATGACATCATTTTTTATGGAGTGCGCTTGAGACGAGTGTCGGTTCTAAAATTTCAAGACTGGGATCTCGCGGACCACGAGAAATTCCCACATTTAGCAACTGCACTGCTAATGCGCCAGAAGAAAAACACACTGACGGGAGTCATAGAGTTGGAGCCACACAAGTGGTTGCAAGGAGTAGAGAAAGAAGGATTGTTAAACCTACTCTGGGTGCCGCATTACCATCGTGCCCCGGTGACTATTTTTATCATCAGGCAGCTGCTTTGCCTGGTGCATGATGGGTGTTTGTGGTTGCAGGAGCCCATCCCCATCACAGATCATCTGATTCATAGAATTACTTGGCTCCCTTGCAAAGGGGAGGATCCAACGAACATATCCGAGGGTAAAAGTGGTGATTTGGCCATCGTGGAGGCCATGAAGAAGAAGTTCAAGCTAGAGAAGAAAAAGAGAGGGTAGGTGATCTCTAGTATCAATAACGCTGGGGTCAAAGTTGCGACACAGATATTGTTCGGGAAAGTTATGCGGAAGTTCTGCGTGGATGAGGTGCTTGTGCTAGTGGTTGCACTTGCTGTGCAGTGCGCAGAGGGGGTCTAGTTTAATTGGGTGGATTACTTGTGCATAGAGTTCCTAGAAAACTGCCGCGAGGCGTGAGAGTAGGGGAAGACTTTCCACTATGCATGGATTTGCTGTCCATAGTGCTGGTGGCTTGGGAATTTACCTAGGACAACTAGTTCCCAATGATTGTGTAGGATCTTCTGGAGGCAGTGAAGTATGATTCGCTATGGGCAACTAAAGATGTGTAGAGGATCAGAAATAAAAAAATATTCTGGGTGTTCATGGAGATGAACATCATAATGGGGATTAACCGCAAGCCGCAGTTATCGCCCACTATCTATAATAGTTTGTAGAGCTTCGTGGAGTTCAAGGTGGACTTTCATCACGTGTATATTAGGGTGAGGAAGGACCCTGCGAAGGCATGGAAGGAGCTACCTTATCTGGCGATGATTGATGTCATATTCTTCATGCTTGAGTCATGGTTGCCGGAGCGGCGCGCTCCAGCTAGCTCCGCGCTGCAAGTAGAGAAGTCCGCTGCACAAAGGAAGGAGGAGGAAAAACTGCGGATGGCATAGTTGGTCGAGAAGAGAAGGAATGAAGCAGCAGCAGCCAACGCGTGGGATGCTGCAAAGGCAATAGAAGAGCAGTAGAGGGAAGCTGAGAAGGAGCGTGAGGGAGAGAAGTCACCTTCACCCAAACAAGAGATAGATTGAGAGGAAGTTGGCATGGAGCCATAAACAACGTCCACACAGCTAAAGCGACAGTGCCGGAGAGAGCAAGTGGGGCTCTGGAAGACGTCAAAGGCCTCAAAGACTTCTTTTGACCCAATCACCCTCACCGAGGGGGATATCCATGAAATTGGGGAGACGGTGCACGATGTCACCTCGGAGGCCCTCCAACAGTTTGCGAAGGAAAACCAGATGGTGTTGGGGTCCTTCGGGCATAGATACAGGAATCACAGGTGTGCACTCCACAGGCTGGTACTCTATCAACCAACCTCGCAGTAGGTACGACTGCGACTGAGGAAATGTTGTGCACCCGCATGACCAACACAATAGTGCTGCTAGAAGGAGCACTGGTTACAATGAAATGAGGTTGATAGGCATATGGTCAATGCACTAAAGGGAGTCGGAACATATATGGTTGTGCTCCTTCAAGAGACACTCTATGTTCTGTAGGATGGAGTGACTGCCGAACTGTGATCCAGGGAGGGTCGCACGCTCCAGGTCATGAGCGAGCAGTGAATCAATATGGAAAAGTTGAGCTTGCAAATTGATGAGGTAGTGGTGCAGCACCAACAAATTGTGCTGGTGGTCGAGGACGCCTGCCAGACGATCTTGGAGTTGGCCATCCCAGCAGAAGACCCAGTGGAGGTGCGCATCCAAAAATTAGTAGCAGTGGTGTGTGAGGCGAAGGAAGAGATGGCCAAGGTTCAGCTGGAGATAAACCTTTAGATAACCAAGCTACAATTGAAGGCGCAACTTTCAATGCCGCCGAAGGCTAAGGAATCGCACACCAACGTGATTACAGCAGCCATAGCAGAGGTTAACAGTGCAGTGAAAGACTGCACCCAGCTATTTGAGGAGTCGTTCGAGGTTCTTACTACTCTACAGGAGGACTCGAACATACAGTGCTTAGAAACATAGGCGCGTGACCTGCAGCAGAAGTATGATGAAGTCAAAGGGACCATGCATATGGTGGTCCTTACACAAAGGCTCACACAGATGCAACATGAAAAAGCACTTAAGGAATAGGTAGACACTGCGCAGCATAAGGAAGTCGTTTTGAAGGCACGCATACAACCATGGATTGATTAGGCATTCATCATTATCACCTAGATTAAAGCAAATCTCGTGCAGATGCAAGGAACGTAGGAACAGGTTCATGTACTGACGACCTTGCAACAGTCCAGGTAGAGTTGGGAGGTCTGCACGCAAATATCTCTGCAGTGAAAGAGTGACTTGAGGGTGAGCCACGATGTTTGTGTTGGGGGCTTTTGGGTGCAGGATCACCCAAGGAAAGTTTTGGGGCTTAGAGCCTAGATTTTGGTCACAAATTGTATCTTTGATGTAAAGACTCCATATTTTATGGGTGTGGATCTTGTAAATGAGTCATAGGGTTGTCCGTCCTTAACTTTTAATGTAATGTCGGCTAGAGAGATCTACCCATGGTCCGCGGACCATGGGATTGTATAAACAGAGCAAGGCTCTAAGTTGTAAAGGAATAAAATTGAGTCATCTAAGGATGAAGAGTTGATGCATATTTGAAGTGTAAAGTCAAGTCTTTGGGTCGTAGAGTAGGAGAAGGCTCTGCAGCTGAGTGCGCAGAGGCCTAGTAGTTCACAGCTGAGTGTGCGGACCCTTGCAGCTGAGTGCACAGGGTGAGTCGAGTCTGTAACTGTTAAAGCATTAATAAAGAGAAGTTTTACATCAATTCTATGTACTTATTTCCTATTTTCTGCATCAAATATATTGGGTATAATTTGCATTTTTGTTTTTTATATGATGCACGAACATATATAACTGTGTAGATTATGTGAATGTGAGTTAAAGTATCTACGTACACGAAGTTGACCAACATCTATAAGAGGATAAGTAAGAAACGCGGTGTAAATTAGGGAAATAGCATAGATCGTTGCCATATCAATGCAAAATCACCTCAGCCCCTAGTTAAGGACAATTATAGCATATCACGAAGGTATCGTAAGTTAGAACAATGCACGAAGTAACCTGTGCGAAGGTAGGCACAGTTGGACTAAATCGATGCCTCAAACATCTCAAGGGTGCAGAAAATTCGTTCTAGCATCCCACCATACTGCTTCGGGTGAGACTTCAGTCCGCGCTCCACGGGCTGATGCCGAAAGGGCCAGTAGTGTAGGGATTTGTTTGGCTAAATAACTCCGAACTTGGGTTAGGCCCCATCAATCCAACACAAGCTTTGATCAAATCTATGAACTTATTACCAAAGACAAATATTTTTAAAACAACAAAAAGAAAAGGATGTCTTATCCCGTCGAAGGAATTTACCATATCTATATTAAGAACAACACCTTGTTATTCTCTGAAGAGACTTGAATGGATTTCTTCCTGAATTAGAAGGATGTTGTCCATTAACTACCTCTACTAGATAAAAACCACCCTCGTTTTCGGATATCAGGGGAGGGAGAAGGGTCTTTAGATGATTTACTAAGATTTTGGTTAATATTTTGTAAGAGGAGTTGCATAAAGAGATTATATGGAAGTGATTCAAGGAGGATGGTCTGGCTTCTTTGGGGTTTAAGGCTAGAAATGTTGAGTTGGTACTGTCACTGATTTTGAATTTATTTTGTGCCCAATGGATCATTATTAGGAGAATTTTTTTGATGATCCCCCAATAGGACCTATAGAATGAAATTGAGTAATCGTCAAGACCGAGCGCTTTGTTAGGGTGCAGGACCCAAATCACTATTTGCATTTTTCTTGAGTTATTGACTTGGTTAAAATAACATTTTCCTTTGTCATTACTATTTCTGAGATTGGACTCAATGCTTCCTCATAATTTGATGGCTTAGGGTCAGAAGAGCCTTCTAAAATGTTGATAGGCTTCCTGTTTAACCTCCTCTGCCCCTTCAATTAAAATGTTCCCTTCTTTATAGATAGAATTGACATTATTTTTGTTTCTTTGAGCCTTTGATTGGTTATGAAAAAAGGTCGTGTTTTTGTCTCCTGCTTAAATCAAGAGGCTTCTTGGATTTATTCACCAATCCTCCTCCTCTCCATTTTTTTTTGGTATATTGTCCAATATATGTCATTTTCTTACTCTTGGAGTTCTTATATCGCCATTTCATTCTCCAACCTTGATTACACTTCTTCCAACTTCCTTTAGAGAGCACACTTTTCCTGATGAGGCTCTCCATAGTTTTTTTGCTTAGGTCTTGAGAGAAGACTTGAAAATTTTTATTTCTAATTCCCAAACTTGGTGAGCCGTCTATTATTGTGTGCCAATATTATTCAACAAACAACCCCACTTTTTTTCTATGGACCAAAGAGGTTTATAACAAAAAGGGAGAGGTCCAAGATTTGCCCTTTCTTCAAAAGTTATACTTATAGGTTTATGGTTTTATATTGCTAATGATAAAATCTTTGAAGACAATGTAACAAATCTAGCTATGAGATAAGTGTGTACTATGAATCAATCCTGTGATGCCTTGATATTGCCAGGCCTGATTCATCTATTTCTCTTGATGAACTTGCCATTCCTTGGTTTGATGTCAATAACACTATGATCAACCATTATATTTTCTAATTTTTCTTTACTTGGGTCAATAAGGTAGAGACCTCCTCCTTTTATTCACAATTCATTACTAGATTTAGGTCCCTTGTGATTATCGTATAATACCCAACTTCTGAGTCTAGCTTGAGTGCTAAGGAGTTCTAGCATTTCTCTTTGTCTCTATGGTGTACTGGGGAATGAGTGTTATAAAATGAGAAGGCCTTCCCATTTTCCTTATTTTGAAAATATGTCATTATCGAATGTTGCTCCTAATGAGTATTTTGGATATCTAAAATTTCATGGTTCTATATTGTGCATATACCTCTTGAAGCAACTCCCATGATGATTGTTATCCCTTTAAAACCTTTGCCATTTTTTTAAGTAGGGATGCCATTTCTTCCTCACTTGATTTGGTCTCCTGGATTAATAGAGTGTGGGTTTTTTTGATCTTACAAGATAATTCAGTGCACTTATTTTTGCAGAGTTCCCAAGGCCTCCACAATTCCACAAGACCAAAGTCGTTATTTAACTTGAGAGAGGAAGGAAAAGTCCTTGACTCTCCCTGCATGGGTTTGAGGTTCAATTGGTGCTTGTGCTTCCCCTATGAATGTTTCTAAGATCCCATTGTCATATATTTCTGCATTGCTTCATCACATACCTCTTTATTGGATTTTCTTCTAGATCTTCTTTGTGGTGCATCTAATGGCACTGTAGTTTTCTTAACTTTGGTTCTAATTAGAATTATAGAAAAAGTGGGACATGATTATATCAAAGAGACAAGAGGTGGATTAGATAAGAGAGAAAGAGAGTCATCATGCACTGACCTTTGAGCTATTAAGGGCTCTTTAAAATTTAACAAGGGAAGAGTGATATGGCTTATCTATTCAAGAACTACTATTTTTCTTGGATGGATTGAAGGGAGTTGTTCTTATGGGGCTTCCACATATTCTTGCTTGGTGGTTGTGGTTTGATGATCATCTATATATAAAGATACATTAGCCAATACTTCAAATTATTAGAGGAGATGGGGATGGAGGCACCTGAGCAGGCCGAGGGGTGGGCTTTGACAGGGGATGAATCAGTAAGCACCAAGCGCACTGGAGCCGAAGGGGTTGTACCGGGGTGTGATGGCCCATTTTGGTTAAGGTTTTTGATGTGGTTGTTATTTTTATGTTTAGTAGTTTCCCATTGTTCCTCATGGGTCTCTTGAGATTATACTACTAGTTGTTTTAAACATCTATTAGCAAAATGGTAATATTTGTGACATACCTTGCATTTGAAGGGCAACTGCTCATAGTCTGGTTATTGAATGTGCAATCAATTATCAACCTTGAGTTGCACTGTTTTAGGAATACCTTTGCCTAAGTCAACCTCCATGGATATCCTTGCGTAAGCATGCACGTTATCCTTTGGCTCGCTCTAATATATGTATTTCCTGATTTCATTTCCTATAGTTATCACTACGTTGTCTCTCCAACAATGAAGCAGGAGGTGAGGGAGACGAACCCAAACTGGCATTACATGACTAACGTAAAGCTCTAGATCAAAGTCTGGATTCTAATATTTAGATAAATACCTCTTGTATCCATTAAGTATGAACTGTTCCTGAAGATTAAATCTCTATATTACTTGGTTTCAAAGTAGAAGGTATAAAAACCTCTTTCGCATAATTGAGCAGAGACTTTCCCCTTGATTTTTGGAGACGAGTTTCATTCTACCGATTTGTGCACCACTTTTAGAGAGGGTTAGAGGCTGGTAAGCTGCCCTAACAAACCTTTCTCAATAAGGGAAAGAGCTACCTTGTGGGGAACGAAAGGGGCCAAGGTGATTTCGAGAATGGTATCCAATCCTTTTACAAACTTAGATATTGAAGGACAATTGTGGGGTTAGGAGGTGGGCGGGGGTCGGGGGGGGAGGAAGCAAGGGAAGAGAAGGCAATGATAGTAGGATCAGGTAGAGGGGGAGTGGGATGCCCCCCCTAGGAGAGGAATCTGGAGGGTCCATGGGAGAAGACAAAGATTAAGAGTTCAAGAGCAGAGGCATATAAAAGCAGGGGTTGCGAGTTATATCGTTCTTGATTATAATATAGTTATAGCCCAACTCATTCTTATTTTAATAGATAGGATGCATATATATATTTGAAACACCTTCTGATAGCTCCCCTAACTATCTCCTATAATTTTTCAGAAATAAATTTTAGGCAAAGTGATGAGGTGATGTTTATATTTGCAACTCGCAACTCCTTGCAGGTTTCTAAAATCAATTGGGTCATATTGTGAAACAACAACTATCATGTCATATCAATCCTCATTATAGCTCACATGCATAAGGAAGTAATGTGCCTCCTTCCCCTTTATAAAACAAGATTGAGGGGTTATAAGTAAAACCTCATACCATGTCCACCTAAGAGAACAACTCCATAAATGGAGGGCTCCACTTTAACAAGGTCCATTTCAACCCTAATCAACTTACATGTCTAAACTGTGCTAACGATAGGTGGTAACATGCCAACTTGTGTCAAGCATGAGCCTCAATTTTTTTAACTCATGTAGTGCACCTTACATTTTCCAATATAGGCACATGAACACGTGTTAAGCACCCACTTCACATATTTTTATGAAATAAAATAAGTAGTGCATGCTGCTAGTCCAAGTAATTTTGTGTGAAAAAAAAATAGATTAAATGGGTTATGATATTATTCACCCACATAAGACTCTACTCAATTAATGTGTACTTCTCACTATTGAATGTGTTGTCATTGATGTCAAGGTTAGGGTGAGTTCCCAATCGAAACATGACTATTCAATTTAGGGGGAGTCCTCAACAGAGGACATGAATGAAACTTGGTGTTTTTCTCAAAAGGAAATTTGGTGTATCTCCGCACAAATCTCTAAGGTAAGGTATGACATGATTAGAGAGGATTTAGTATAATCCAAAGGTGGAGTTTGGTATGCATTGAAGGTACGGTTCGATATGAATCAATGGTGTGGTTCAATATACTATGTTAGAGTGTATCTGGTATGGATCATGGTGTGGAGTAGTATGACTTGGCACACATGGACCCCCATGTCAAGGCACTAAAGCACCAAGCACCAGATGGAATAGAGAAAACAATAGGTTGTTATGAATTAGAACCAACATGATGTGGAAAGGAAGTGACATGCACACATTTGGTGACGATATGTGCCAAGATCTAATTGGTCACAACATATAACATGACATGCGACTTGGTAAGTGATGTGGACATGGTAGGTTCCATATTAGAGCATCGATTATTGGAGTTCATTTTCATAGATGAAAGTGGAGGCCGATATCTGGCATGTCTTAGTAGGTATGATATTGTAGAGATGAGTTGGAAAAAGGACCACTTGGAATTTTGAGATTGGTCCACCATGTATTGACATGGAAAAGCCAAGGGTTTCAATATTTACACAAGGGTTGCATTTTGGTGAGGTTCTCTTATGTGTTTTGGTTTGGCCAAAATGGTTGAACAACTAAGTTTTGTGCCAAAAACAATGGTTGTTTAGTCAATTTAATGTTCTTAAATTTCAAGCATAAAATATCGACCAGGGCAGGTAAATTGATGAAGTACAAGTGCATTGTATGTGCTAGAAGTTACTTATGTCGTTAAGGTGCTTATGTTATGGTTAATGTATAAATCTAGAATCAATATGGAAATGATGTTATTTTCTATATTAGAGTATTATCCTTGAGATCTATTAGCTGGTTATTCTAAAATTAATCTTAATTGAAGCAAACTTTGTGGGATGGTTAAATAGTGATCCTAGCTACTCTGTTAGACTGTTTTTTATTATGTTTGGGTTTTTATGCTGCAGCCAAACTAGAATTTACTATGAAAACATGGAATGATGTAAAGGAGATCTACTTTATCGATTTGGAAAACGAAGGATGCTTGAATTCAGTTGCTAAGAAACGACTGTCACTCTTAACTATTACAGCTTCACTCAATGCGAAAGTAAAAACAAGAACGAGATTGATAAGCTATGAAATAACCAACTGTGAAATGAAATGACTGAATTATACTAGGTAGAAAGAAAATGAAATTATCAATTTATGCTAGGTATAAAGAAAATGAAATTACTGATGCAGATGTCAATTTAATTGCGAACTCCATTGGACTACATCCTAAAACATAAAACAGAGCATCCATAATTTAATTCTAAGAAACCAAAGAAAATCTATTTGCAGTGAGACAAAGACCTGATCTGCACATAGGGGCCCTCCACGAGGTAGTCAACAACTTTAATCAACGCAACATGAAATGTATGAATCGAGATTTATTAATCAGAAAATAGTTTTAACAGGATGCTTTCAAAATTACATACAACGGCACACAACAAAACACAGAGCGGCCATTGTTATTATAACATTTTCTTAATTAACATAATGAGAAATTCAAGCCTAATTATCTTCATTACAATCCTTATTAAATCAAATCATATTTCTTAATCATCGGTGTTCTATTTGGAAAAGAAAATCGATAATATTTCGTGAAACTCAACCTCTTTTCTGGCACATTATCTTGTAGTTGACTATCATGTTTGACCGCGTTGCAGTGTGATTTTCTTGATGGATTGGTTCGAGTAAAGAGGAAGAAATCCATGAGGGGATCATTCTTCATCTACCCATATATTCCTTTGCTGAGCTGGCACACTTGAACCCTGTTAATAATGGAAGTAGTTGCAGATATGTGGATTAGCTGCAGAATTAGGTCAATTCTGTAACTGAATGCAAAGTTTAATAAAATAATAAGGTATATGGAAAAATATGAAAAATAGGACATATAAGTGATTACCTTAACAAAACCTTATATTTATTGTGTTTATTTGGATGATAGGAATAGGAAAAAGGGGGAAATATGGAAAAAAAGGGTGTCAAGGTAGAGTCGTTCTTGGACTCTACATTCCCCCACACTAGACGTTTTGTATGTCCTCATACAACTCAACATTGTCATTCTCCTGTACATTCTTGCTATCACATTCAGGATTCACTTTCTTCTTCTTTTTGGCAGCCACTGCCATTCTTGGTTTATTCATGAGGATCTTATACTTTAGGTTGATGATTTCTCTTTGCATTTCCCTGTTTTCTATTGGGTGTGGAGCCTAATTATCTTATGTATTCAAAGGTATCGCTGCATTGGACCCCAATTCGTAATGGGGTGGCAATGCTGCCTATAAAATATTTGCTGTAGGGGGGGTTAGTGGGGTGGGGGGGTTGTGACCTTTGGGAGCCCCCCCTGGTAGGGGGATCGGAGGTAGCACCCCCGAAGCCAAGAATAGATGTAAAATTGCCTTGTAAAATGTTGTAATTTCGTAGTCAATCTGGGTTGTTCATTAGGCATAGATCTGATGGTAGAAGTTACGTGTAATTTAGGGTTTTTTGCTCTAGAAGGAAACCCCTCACTATATATGAGGGAATTGTATTACATCTATGCACATCTATATTCTGAGTGAGGAAGAGAGAGGAGATTGAGAGAGAAGAGGGAATTATAGAAAATCTGTTGTAGGTTGTATCTCTTTAGTTCGCTGGATAATATAAAAAGAAGGACCGATTGTTTCTCTGTGGACGTAGCCCAAATTGGGTGAACCACGTATATCTGTGTCTCTCTTGTTTTATGCATTTTCTGTGTTTATACTTCTGCAATATTTTATGTGTTCCATTGCTCTGTAATATATATTTTTCTAACATTTTCTTTCTTCAACTTCTTTTTCTTTTTGTACCATAGACTTAAGTGAAGAATAAGGTTGTCACTCTTGGCAATTTGAGTTCCATTCTATGCCTTCAGTGTTTGATTTTCAGTTTTGAGCTATCTATTTAGTATCTCCATATCAAATATTTCTTTCTTTAAAACATTAGACGCTGAAGGTTTTTGTGGCTCATTAAACTGATTACTTCCTTCTCCTGGACTTTGGATTAACCCTTTGGTTGCTGCTTCCTTTCTCTCTAATGATTCTATGTAATCATAATTTTCTTGTTGAACAGGATCAACACCTGGACTATGTACTGGACTTCTTGGAGGTGAATTGAAGGAGGGTGGTGACAGTCTCATTGACTCTCCTAGAGAGTCCTCGAGTTTTTCAGTTTGCTCTTTCGATTCAAGATCGATATATTCTAAAACTCCTGAAGCTGCTTTTTGCACTGTGTGTAATCTGGTACTTCTTCTTAAACTTGTAGTTGGTAATCCATGAGTTTTCTTCTCTTTATCTCTTGGATTTTTTTTTTGAGGAAGGATCTTGGTTTGGGATAAAATTTATGTTTTCTTGTTGGCTTTCTTTCTTCTAAGATTCCCTTTTTTCATTTTCTGCAAAATATCTATAATGGGTAGTTCATCCTCTGATAATTCTTGTTGGGATTGGGGTTCCTGTTCTTTATTTTTTCCACTTTTCTCTTCCTTCCTCTAATAGTTCTACTACCACTTAATTGTTTAGGAATTTTCTCTTCAAAATGATTTCTTACTAGAAATTTTTCCCAATTGTCACCTATATTCTGAAGGTGAAACTCAGTCAAGATTTTTATCAATCCATGATGGTACATTATATTGTCTATGTATTGAATTTTCTTTTGAACATTCATTGACATTTTATTAAGGCTATGCAAGAGGAAGTATGGAAGATTCATTTGATGTTCTTCAAGGAAATTCATCATTATCCTAATGTGGTAGAAAAACATGCATCCAAATCGACCTTTGTAAGTAATAAATTTCTAAAGTACAAGGAGCAAATTTCTCCATTTACTTTTAATGTCTGAACTAGGAATACCTTTTTTGAATATGGTAGTGTCAACGTTTGGATTTTTCAAGAAGATTTTCCAATCTTCGCCTTCGATTCCTCTATTTTTGGACCACTTTTCTCCACTTCTAGGCAATTCAGTAGCTTCAACAAATAGGGCCTCTGTTATGGCGAACTTGACATCACCTATTTCAACCTCCATTCCATCAAAATAACATGCAAAGATCTTCGTTACCTCCCCGTGGAAACCATGAAAATTTTCTATGCGTTTTAACCACTGTACTCTCTGCAACAGTTCCCTGGTTTGAGGGTGTCGTTCCAAGAACTTCTTTCCTATTGGTTCTGTTCAGACAATAACGCCCATGGTGAAAGATGCTTTGTCTCAAGAATTGTTTACTTGATAGGGAAAAATGGTGTTCGTAGGGTTCTGTTCAGTGATGGAGAGAGATGGAGAGGTTGTATGCATTTGGAGAAATGAGAGAACGAGTGAATTATAATGAAGGCTTGCGGAAATGAGTTAGCCATTGGAATGCATTCAATTCAATGATTTGGTGATTAAATCGATGGATTCGAAAAGAGGACGAGACAATAATTAAAAATGGTGGACTATAATGGATTTGACAAGTGGTTATCACCCATGATTTGCAATGATTTCATTTTATTTCGGTAGTACTATGTCCACATAATTCATATATGCAATATATTAAACCTTATTGTAAAATTAAAGTATTTCATACCTTCAACTGATTTACTAACCTTTATTTGTCCTTTGATATCTTCTCCAGGTACTTTTCACCTTAAAGGAGTCATTTATTCTTCAATTTGAGCCACCAAGTGTTCTTGTCAAATTGGCTACAAAAATCTTATTAAGGCTACAAAAACTTGTCCGAGCTACAGAAAGCCACTAATTCTGTAGCTAAGAGAATTTTTTTTTCTCTCTTTTAACAGAAAGGGAGACTTAGGAAAAATTAATAATTTTTTTTTGGGAAGAAATGGTAAAGAGAGAAAATTTAAGGTGCCAATAAGAGTTTGTGTTCACTTTAAATTTTCTGTATAAGCATGCCAACAACATGTTGGTTTTCATGTTTATATATATATGAGAGAGAGAGAGAGAGAGAGAGAATTTCTAAGGTGGAAAAGAAGAAAAATTCTTCTCAGCCATCTTCAATTCTTAATTGTCTTGGAAAATTTTGACAAATTCTTCTTTTGTCAATGGCTTCTGATAAAGTCTAAGTCGATTTCTATTCCCTAAAAGAGGAATTTTCTCTTCATCAATAGTCCTGATTCTAACTACACCATTGTCAAAGACATTTTCAACTTCATAAGGTCCAAGCCAGTGAGTTTGGAATTTTCCTTGGAAATTTTTGAACTTTGAGTCAAAGAGCAATGCCCAATCTCCTGGATGAAATTTCCTTTCTTTAGTGTACTTATCATGCCATCTATATCTTTGTTGTTGGACTAGGCTGGTCTTCTGGAGGGCTTCTTGTCTTATTTCATCAAGCTCATTGAGTTGTCCCATCCTTTGCTTTTGTGCTTCTGATAAGTTAAGATCCAACTGGACTGTTATTTTATATGCATGGATCTAGAACTCTATTGGAAGTAAGACCTGCTTCCCATAAGCAAGTTCATAAGGAGTATGTCCTGTAGTACTTCTCCATGTAGTTCTATCAACCCACAAAGCTTCTGGAAGCTTTTCAACACAGTCCTTCCTATGTAAGTTTACAGTCTTGGTAATAATTGCTTCAATCACCTTGTTTGTAGATTCAACTTGTCCATTAGCTTTTGGATGGTATGGAGTGGACTTTTGATGCTTGATTTTGTACTGCTCGACAAGTTTCTGCACTAATCTGGATGTAAACTGTGTTCCTTGATCTGTTACAATTTCTCTTGGAACACCGAAACGAGTAAAAAAATCCTAAAAAATAAATGAAACTACAACATTTTCAGTAGCAAAAGGAAGTGCTTTAGCTTCTACCCATTTAGTGACATAATCAGTACATACCAGGATATACCTTTTTTGCTTTAAAGGTGGATTGATTGGACCAACAAAATCTAGTGCCCATTTTTTAAATGGTTCAATGATACATGCGACTGTAATGGAATTTCATTTGAAAGAGTAGGTTTACCCATTCTATGACAAATGTCACATCTTTTAACATATTCCTTGGTATCCTTGAAAATGGAAGGCCAATAATATCCTAAAATTAGGATCTATAAGCAGTTAAAAGATGAGATCTGGTCTTAAAAGATGTGACATTCCTTGGTATCGAACACATCTTCTGATGATGAGATCTGGTCATGTTTTGTATAATTCGTCGTTTATCCATGAATAAGATGTGCTATTGTGAACTATCCTCCTCTTTTCTCTAGGAGAAAAATGAAATGGTATTTTCCCTGTAGCTAAATAGTTAGCAATGTCTGCATACCAAGGTGATTTTGTAGATACTACAAAAGTATATTCATCAGGAAATTCATCCTCCACAGGTTGATCATTATTATCATTCTGAATTCCAGATAAAAAGTCAGCAAGTGTATTTTGTTTTTCGGGTTTATCTGGAAAGGTGATGTTGAATTCTTGTAACAATACTTCCATTAATGATTGGTTTATTCATTAAGTATCTAATGACATAGTGGTCTGTGTGAATGAAAGTTTCATAGCTAGTTATATAATGTATGAATTTGTTAATGGCATGAACTACAACTAAAAACTCCTTCTCAGTTACAATATAATTTAGCTCGGTTGGAGTTACATTTTTATTGGTGTAATACATTGCATAAGGAGTAAGGTATTTTTGCCCTAACACAACTCCTAAGGTTGTATCTGAAGCATCAGTTCATATATGGAAAGGAAATTTCCAATTAGGTCCTTTTAAGTTAGATGCTTAAGAAATTTTCTTTTTCAAGGTTTCAAAAGAAGCTTGACAATCAGAATTCCAACTGAATTCATAGTCTTTGGTAAGTATTTTAAAGAGTGGAGAAGCAATTTTTGTGAAGTTTTCTATAAATCTTCTATAATATCCAATAAAACGAAGAAAACTCCTAACATCTCGTTGATAGTTTGGCACTGATAATTTAGAAATGACCTCAACTTTAGATGAGTCTACCTTAGTTCCACCTCCTAAAATATGGTGACCTAAAACAATTCCTTCATTAAATATCATAAAACATTTCTCATGACTTAACAAAAGATTTGTTTCTTTACATCTTATTAAAAAAAATTCTAATTTTTCAAGTGATTCATTAAAAGAATCTCCATAAACTGTGAAATCATCCATATACACTTCCACACAATCATGAATAATATCAGAGAAAATTATGTTGATTGCTCTTTGGAATGTTTCCAGAGCATTGCATAATCCAAAGGGAAGCACTCGATAAGCAGAAGTTCCCCATGGATAGGTAAATGTGGTTTTGTCATGATCTTTTGGTGCTACTTGAATCTGATTATATCCACTAAACCATCCAAAAATGAAAAATATTTTTTCCGTACTAATGTGTCCAAGACATGATCCATGAACGGAAGTGGAAAGTGGTTTTTTAATGTCACTTTATTCAATTCCCTATAATCAATACATACTCTCCATTTCCCATTTTTTTTGGAATGATTACTAGGGGTGAAACCCACTCATTGTCTGATATTGGATAGATGAAATTTACATTTAGCAGCTTTTGTAATTCCTCCTTAACAATTTCTTTTAGATTTAGGTTCATTCTTCGTTGTGGCTGTCTAATTGGTCTTGCACTTTGTTCAATGCAGATATGATGTATGCAAGTTTTAGGATCAATTCCTCTCATATAAGTGTATTCCCATGCATAAGCAGAAGAATGTTTTTGTAAAACTTCTACCAGTTGATTCTTTTGTAATTCTTCCAATTTTTCATTAATATTCAAAGTTTTCCCTGGAAAAACTTCTATTAAAGAATTCCCAAATTTCTCCATAGAGAACAATGATACTTGTTTAGATGAGAGATATTTATTTCGACTACGGTCATAATGTGAGGAAGATTCATTATTTTCCAGTAGATTTAAAATTTGGTCCTCCTCTATTACTTGTTCAGTAGTGAAAATAGGTTGTATATCATCTTCACCATCTATCCATTCCTCACTATCTATTTCTATTGTTGTTTTTTCAGGTGGATATAATGTAAATTTTCTTTTTAGAATTTCCATCTGAGATAAATATGTCCCCTGATCTACATGTAGAAATTTCTCATTTCCCACCCTAGTTTTGAGTTTCACCTTATTTCTCCGAAATAGTTAAATGCCCTTTCCTATATCCATACATTCAACAACTGGAAAATAAATTTTGCTGAAAACACAAATTCTGGAAATATTACAAAATGCTGGAAAATGCATAAATAAATATCAGCACATACAAACAGCCATTCAACACATTTAAACACAATGATTTTTGGTCAAGGTGACCTTGGAAAAACCCCTTACAACTCTTGGGAAAAACCAGTTCGAAAGCTCCTTCTTATTTCTGGAAAATGCTTTTTACAGTGAGAGAAATATTCAACAAAAAATCAGCAAGCAAACTTTTACAACTTATCTCGTTTCCGTGCCTCACAGCCAACTGGAAAAACTTGCAAATAGCAAAACAGAACATCAATAAATGCTGTACGACCTCCTCGATTTTTGTGCCCAAATTTCAGCCTTAAATGTTGTTGTATGGATTGCCTAGAAAAGCGTGCAAGTTGCCATAAATGCTGTTGTACGATTTTCCTCGATTTCTGTGTAGAAAAACAACAGTACAGCTGTACAGATTTCTGCCTAGAAGAGCATGCCAAGGTACAACCACTTGCTGTACAACCTCCCTTGAAAAACGTGCCAACAAACTTCAGATTTTCTACTCCTCGATTTCTATGCTAACTTGCTATACGGCCTCCTTAGAATTTGAACCAAAACTGCTGTACGACCTTTCTAGAAAATCGTGCCCAAAATCTGCCTTTCGCTGTGTGCTAACTCAGCTGTACGGACTTGCTGAAACGTTGCCTTGGAACATGTGCCAAGCTGCTTCCTCCTTCTCCTCACTGTCTAGAAATCTCCCTTGCTCTTCTTCTCTCAATCTGCTCATGAAAGAATGAATGACCTTTTCCTCCTTTCCCTCCTTTAATCTAACTCTAAGTGACTTTTGGGGAATCCCTAAATCCAATGGCTGAAATAGATTGAGATCTAGGGGTGAGATTAAATGCTCATTTTAATCTCACTTTCTATTTTTTAATTCACCTGATTTTAATAAAGACCCACTTAGTCATTTATGTCCAAAGTCACTTTTCCTTTCTAATTTTACATTAACTTTATTAAAGTCACTTTAAAATTAGACTTTAGTAACTTTATCACTTAAAGTCACTTTTAAATTAAATTTGACTTTATAAAAATTATAAAGTCACTTTAGGAGAAAATTAAATTCTTTTGGACACTTTTCCCTTGGCCAAAGATCAAAGCCTTAGGGAACCACCTGTCCTCCGGTACCAAATTTCAACACTCCCTCTTAACCGAGGAAGGTGTTCCTCACCACACCCATCTTGTCTCTGAAATAGACATGCTTGCCCCGTGGTAAGGCTTTGTTAAGAATATCTGCACCCTGCTCTTCAGTGGAAATATACTCAAGCTTCACAGCTCCCTTCTGAACATAGTCTCTGATGAAATGATATTTGATCCCGATATGCTTTGACCTATCATGAAATATTGGATTCTCTGTGAGTTTATTCAACTCTGATTATCACAGTAAATCACTGAAGGTCTCAACGGCTAACCAAATAAGCCAAACAACATCTTGCGAAGCCAGATGGCCTCACAACTAGCTAGGCTGGCTGCCATATATTCTGGTTCTACTGAACTCAATGCTATTGACTGTTGCTTCCAGCTGAACCATGACACTACTGTCGAACCCAACCCAAAACAGCACCCTGAAGTGCTCTTCCTATCAGAAGCACAACCTGCCCAATCAGAATCAGTATAACGTTCCAATCTCACTCCATCCCCCTACCTGTAGTCTAGACCATAATCCACTGTCCCCTGCAAGTACCACAAAATGTGTTTTACAGCCACCCAGTGAACCTTCCTAGGTTCACACATAAACTGACTCATCGTGTTGACTGCAAAACAAATATCTTGTCTAATGTTGACCAAATACATCAAGGAACCAATCAGCTTCCTGTACAATGTGGGATCCACTAACTCAGAATCCGAAGCATGAAGCTTCTTCCAGTTGGTGATCATCGATGTCGACATGGGTTTAAAATCCTCCATGTGGAATCTGCCAAGGATGTCCATAATATACTTCCCCTTCCCCAGGAAGAAATGCCCCTCCTCCTGCCACACCTCCAAACACAAAAATTAATGCATCAAGCCGATGTCCTTCATCTCAAACTCTACCACAAGATCTCTCTTGCAGTGCTCTATGAGTCTCTCTACACCTGTAATGATCAAGTCATCCACATACAACACCAGAATGAGATGCTCCTCACCTATCACAATATAGTAAAGGTTTGGATCTACCTCACTCTTTGGGAAACCCATCCCCTGCAAGTATGTATCTATCCTGGAGTACCAAGCTCTAGGAGCTTTCTTCAGGCCATAAAGGGCCTTCTTCAGTCTGCACACATGGGACTCCTTCCCATGCACCTCAAAGCCCTGTGGTTTCTCAATGTACACCTCCTCCTGTATGAAGCCATTGAGAAATGTAGTCTTCACATCCATCTGGTGGATCTTCCAACCCATCTTTGCTGCTATCGATATACTGGAGTAGATCGAAGTATATCAAGCCACAGGAGTGAAGGTCTCCTCATAATCAACTCCCTCTACCTGGGAGAACCCTATAGCCACAAACCTTGCTTTGAATTTCTCAATGCTGCCATCTGCAGCATGCTTTACCTTGTAAAGCCATCTGGAAGTAACCACGGATTTGCGCTCAGGCCTCGGCACCACCTCCCAAACATCATTCTTCATGATAGAAAAATACTCCTCATGCATGGCTTCTCTCCAGACCTGCTGGCTAGTTGCCTCCTCATATCTAGAAGGCTCAGAGTCAAGGATGATGGTAGCCATTGCCATATAGCTACAAAACCTCTGAGGTGGTCTACTCTCTCTGACTGGCCTCTCAGGCTCAGCAACAGATGTGGCATCTCTCAAGGTGTCCTAAAGCCACTTGGGCTTCCTCTTTGTTGAGCATACTTCTCCCATGTGGGAAGGGTCTCACGTGCACAAACCCCATCAGCAAAGTTCATCCATGAATGGAGGAGGCCATTCACTAATCCGCACCAACTCAGTGGGTGGAATGACCTCTCCAACTGCTACCAACTCATCTCTCACATTAGTAATCTTTCTGAGATATCCAACTGCACTATCATTACCCATCTTAATGGTCTTCAGCTTCTCCTTCAGGACCATTTTCCAGTTCGCATTAGTACTCTGGTAGAGATTGGACAATTTTGTCCACATCTCATGGGTATTTCTCTTTCCTCTCACATGAGGAATGCAATGGTCTTTGACTCTGTCTAGAGTCAATCTCTTACCCTTGTTGTTCTTTTTATTATAATCAGCCAACTGAGTAGCATCAGTAGGCACAACTACAGTGTTCTGTGTGGTATGCACCATAATGTCCCAGACTTCTACCTCCTCAAAGATACTCTGCATTCTCTCCTTCCAGACGCTGTAATTGTTATGCCCATCGAACCTATCCTCCACCCTCAATCCCAATGACATCCTGCTGTCCTAAAACTGAAAACTAGCACTGCTGTAGTAAAGATAAAACTATTGTTTGTGAAAAATGATCTTGCTGGAATTTTCTGAGTGAAAAAATTAGCAGGCTGTAATTTTCCTCATTGTTGTCCCAAACTACACTTCAGCACTCAAACTCTAATACCATGTAACAATTTTCTCATTTCCCACCCCGGTTTTCAGTTTCACCTTATTTCTCCAAAATAGTTAAATGCCCTCTCCCATATCCATACATTCAACAACTGTAAAAATATTTTTTTGTTGAAAACAAAAATTCTGGAAATTTTACAGAATGCTGGAAAAAGAAGAAATAAAAATCAACACATATAAACAACCATTCAACACATTTAAACACAGTGATTTTTTGTCAAGGTGACCCTGGAAAAACCCCTACAACTCTTGGGGAAAACCAGTTCGAAAGCTCCTTCTTATTTCTAGAAAATGCCTTTTATAGTGAGAGAAATATTCAACAAAAAATCAGCAAGCAAACTTTTACAACTTATCTCGTTTTCTGTGCCTCACAGCCAACTAGAAAAACTTGCAAACAGCAAAACAGAACAACAATAAATATTGTACGGCCTCCTCCAAATCTGTTGTACAGCCTCCACAAAATAGTTGTACGACCTCCTCCAAATTTGTTGTATGGCCTCCACAAAAAACTACTTTACAGTCTCCTTGAAAACTGTTGTACGGCCTCCTCAAAATCTGTTGTACAGCCTCCTCAAAATCTGTTGTACTTCCTCCTTGAAAATCGTGCCCAAATACTGTCTTTTGTTGTGTGCTAACTCAGCTGTACGGATTTGCTAAAGTGCTACCTTGGAATGTGTGCCAAGCTTCTGCCTCCTTCTCCTCTATGTCCAGAGATCTCCCTTGCTCTCTTGCTCTCCTTATCTCAATTTGCTCATGAAAGGATGAATGACCTTTTCCTCCTTTCCCTCCTTTAATCTAACCCTAAGTGATTTTTGGGGAATCCTTAAATCCAATGGCTGAAATAGATTGAGATCTAGGGCTGAGATTAAATGCTCATTTAAATCTCACTTTCTATTTTTTAATTCACCTCACTTTATTAAAGACCCACTTAGTCATTTATTTCCAAAGTCACTTTTCCTTTCTAATTTTACATTGACTTTATTAAAATCACTTTAGAATTATACTTTAGTAACTTTATCACTTAAGGTCACTTTTAAATTAGATTTGACTTTATAAAAATTAAAAAGTCATTTTAGGAGAAAAAATAAATTCTTTTGGACACTTTTCCCTAGGCCAAAGATTAAAGCCTTAGGGAACCACCTATCCTCCGGTACCAAATTTGAACACTTTGGAAAAATTAAGAATGGTGTGAAATTGAAATAATTATTAAATAGTGATTTAACAATTATTTCAATACTATAAATAATGAATATTAAATAAAGAGTGATTTATTTAATTATTCCTAAGGGATTTAGTCAAATGTGACAATGAATAATTATTTAAATAATGATTTAATAATCATTCCTAGTGAAAATTAAATAAATAATTATTTATCTAATTAGTATCATGGGTTTTTTATTAATTCAGAAAATAGTTTAATAAAAGTGGTTTACTAAATTATTTTCCACAGTGAAAGTGATTTTACTATGGTAAAATTAATCCTACATGGTGTATTTTGATCCACCTAGTTAGAAATGGCTAGGTGATCATTGTTTGGAGATAACAAATTTCCCCCACACATATGAGTATTAGAAGAAAATTGTATGACCAAAATATATTGTAGGTTACACTTCCATGAGACACCAAAGGGGAGTCACAGAGAGAGAGAAAGAACTGGAGTAATAAAAGGTTGGACAAAAATGGAGGGGAAGAGACCTACTAAAATGATACAAGTCTCATTTTATGTGGGAGTACATGATCTCAAATGAGGCGGGGGACGCATACCCATACCCACCAAGATAACTGTGTAAAAAGAATAATGATAATCCCGGTAATGTGGGATTGAGCTGAAAAGTACATGATACATGATACACTGGCATCATGGTCCAGAAAATAATACAGTGGATCCCATATACATAATGCACCTGAAAAACAAAGGCCATGATGAAATATAATAATATTTGAGTACATGAGACATAATTCCCCTCAAGCTGACATGGTGAAGGGGGGTCACAACCAAAGAAGCCTTGTTGAATAGGAAAGGGCTTTGAAGATATGAATGGATCATCTCAAGGAGACATGTTTGTTGTGGGCATTGCAAACGGTGGAAACTAAACCCATCAAATCTATGGAACTCCATTTGAAGTTGGATCAACATATGTGGTCGTCCAAGCATATGGGGGTCTACCTGAAGGGCCACTCTCTCATGATGTCTGAAACATTTCACACACACCAGGAAATAACTGAAATAATCATTTGGATCACTAAACCGTCAAGTGTACGAATCTCAAATGTGCGATAAGAAGCTGGTGTCGAGCACGTGAGAAATAACCAAGTCAAAGGCAAATGATGAGTCCCTTTGCTTGATCCAGGGCACTACACAAAGATGGAATTTGAAACCAAGGTACACCTCCCTCTAGACCACTCTTCTAGAATAAATATGATGATGTTGATAGAAGAGGGCCCACGAGAGTTAAGGAAATAAGGAATATTTAAGAAAGGCACAAGGGAACATAGTAGAATGACTGATGGAATGACACCAGGTATGATGATGGAAGGAAATAATATGGTTGGCAAACTGATGACTTCCCTTGTCAGAGCATAATAAGGATGGTTGACGTGGTAGTGTCTGACTCAATTCTGGAGGGGATGGTCAATGAATCAAACAGGGGTTCGACAAAGATGGAGTAGTAGAGTTAGAGGCCAAATATGAATAAACTCGGATGGATGCAACATGATAACATATGAAACACTGTAATGGGACTCAAAGGGACTCATAATAGGATCCATAAGTACAAGGGGGACTCCTCTAGGATGCTTTGAACAAGGGTGGCTGGATGATTCTCCCACATGGGGGAGGTCTAGAGGAGACCATAAAATCATGAGTAAATGATTGTTACTCATGAAGAAATTTGACACGTGAGTCAAGCAGTGCAAAGGTAAAATCGTACCAGAGTATGGGTAGCTAAAATGAAGAACTTCGATTTTAATAGGTGACAAAGTGAGAACTCATGGAAAAATGGCTTCGTGGTGAAGTCTTAAATTACGAAAAGAAAAGGGAGTCCTAGTATAGAACTTAGTGAGAGCTTTCCAATGGTGTTGACAGTTCATCAAATGAAGCTACGATTTGGTTGAAATGGGCAACGAAAAAACTAGCATTTTTCTTATAAAAAGGATTTTTGCCTCCAAATCCAATTCATTTGCATAGTGAGCTGTCGAGAATTTGGAGAGGAGGATAAGACCCTAAATCTTGTGGAGATTGTAGCGGATAAATCGATCGTAGGAATTAGGATGTGCAAGTTGGAGGTATGTGGCCTAACCTTACTAATCATTTTTAGTGGATCGTATTTTCATATTATGGCTCCAGTTCTCTATGGGGGATCCATTCTCATTCTCACTGTGACAACAAACTTTTGGGGTCCTATTCTATGCTCTGGAGCACAGGAACTAGGCCCAGAAGTTCATCTAACATAATTTTGAGGGGAAAAATTGTGTTTCGGGCTGAGAGGATGGGTAGGATTGGTGGTCTGCTATGAGATAAAGCTAGGTACTAGACATGCATGCCTTTGGCACTAGAATGAAACAACATAATGGTATTTTGCAAGTATGGCAGAGCTAAAATCATGGTGAGAATGGGATTTGGGTTCCCTCCATGCTAATATTTAGGGGAATCAAGCAGTGAGAGGGGTGCTTGCACTATATGGCATGTTGAAGTTCTTAGAGAACCCTATGATGAGGGTGAGTGAGCCATTACTATCAAATATAGTGAGTTACTGGGACCTAGACCAGGAGGACTTTGTAGTACAGGGGCACAGGATCAAGATCACGATCCAAGACATATATTTTCTTATAGGACTGCCCCTCATGGGTGTAACACGCTCCTCCCACATCTACACAAGAAAATAGCCAGACGGTGTAAACATGCGATGAGAGGTCACTATGGTAATACTTAACCTCCTAAGTTACCTTAAGGAAATGGAGTCGACACACCAAGACCTTACATAACTCCCTTAGGTGCTTTAGGACCCCTAGGAGCTAATCCACCACTCCAAGTGCCCAACCCTTGAGTTAACTTAGAATTTCAATGAATTAAACCCATATTCACTCCCATGACAAGGCATTCATGCAACTGGAACCCTATAATCGCTCCAACAATTCCTACAAGGAAGAGAATGCAGTCTTTTTCAGCGAGTTCTATCCTAGAGACTGCGAGATTTAAGCTATGTTTTCAAGGCTAGTCTCCAGACCAATGCCTATAACTTGATGAGACATTCCAAGACACTAAATGAAACCAAGGAAAGCCATCTAACACAAATTATGGTCAAGGTATTGACCTAACCAAGCCTAACCATGACATACATTTTGTCAAACACTTAGTAAATATGCAGACCAACAAAATTAAACATAGGGATCTTGTACTTATCTAAGAATCACTAAGAACCATTGTTCCCTCATATTGTTTGTTACATTATCATATATTAGGTCATAGATACATTATCTATTCATTTACAAGTAAAAACATGATGAGAGCCATACATAGATGTTGTCATATACCATACATATAACCAACATAATAGGGACAAAAATATCATAACCATATCATCCATAAAATCCACGTATACATCAGTAAATTTACACATGAAAACCAAGGGAATGAATGTCACATTAATGAATGCAATAAACCAACCAGAGATGGGACTACCACATTCCATTTGACCATAGAATGGCTGAGCCAAGTCTTTCTTTAGTCATTCATCCCCGTGCCATATTCCAAGCATGAATCTAGGACCCATGGAACACACCAAAAACACCAAAGGAGCATGGATGCCACCAGAGTTATCCACAATTAGGGGAATTTTGAAGTCTAAAATGGGCCTCCTAAGTAAATTATAAAATATTAATGGAAATAATAAACTAAGATTAGATTACATCATCAAATTTTAGAAGGAAAAAAGAGAAAACTATTTTTTCAACTTGTATTTTCAACATATTGCCCTATGGGTTTAATCAAATTTCGAGCGGAAGCACATGCTAGATGCATAATTTGATTCTTCATCCAAGGAGTACCCATGTTGCATACTTTTGATGGACCTTAATACACAAAAAATGAGAAATACATGGAAAATGTGATTTTAATCACGCTTTTTCATGTATTTATCATTTTTTGTGTAGCAGGTCCCATTGAGAGTATGAAACATGGGTAGTCCTTGGATGAGGAATTAAATTTTACATCTAATGAGTAATCCTGCTCAAAATTTTAGTAAAACCTTATGGAGATAAGCTGAAAATACGAGTTGAAAAGGTTGTTTTCTTATTTTATTATTTTTTAATATTTTTACTTTTTTTACTCCAAAAATGGTGAATCATCCTCCATGGTTGACATCATCATCCTGAATCCTATTGTTTCTTATAATGGTTATTTTAGTTGTACATGTTTCTTAGGAGGCCCATTTTAGCATTAGGGGTTTTGAGGTCTAAAATGGGCCTCCTAAGAAAAATGTACAACCAAAATAAACTTTAGAAGAACATATAGAATTCAAGATGACGTTGTTGACCATGGGGGGTGATTCACCATTTTTGGAGTAAAAAGG
>APFE030957557.1:162376-187067 GCA_000404065.3 Pinus taeda | reverse complement strand
ACTGGAGCTTTATAACACAACTGATTACATTTACAATAACCACATATGCACATATGCACATCTGCTAAAGTAACAAATAAGAGAATATGATGCCTGTATCAATCAACAAAGGAATCTAGAGGCTCACACCTCTACCCTCAAAGTAATAACATGATTCATCTCCTTCCCAGAGTGTCTAGAATCCAATGCAAAGTCAAATATACATCCAATGTCCAACACTACAATCTTGCACCACTTGTCATTTTAGTGAACATTTACTAGGTAATTGTTTCAGGGCACACTCGTAATGTGCATCTTATTCCATCTAGCAATTCTAATGACCAAAAAAATATATCCATGACCTTCCCTTCTCTATTACACAGTCCCTCGGGAATTTGGTCACCCCTTCCCTGCAGTCACTCATCTTCCAAGTTCCACTAGCACCACCATCCTGGGTAGTCCATTCCCTTGGCAAGGCTTCCTTGCATCAAAAGATACAAAAAAAATGGCATATCCCTACCTCAAAACCATCATAATGGTTATAGCATGCTCATGGAAATCAATGGACACTATTGGGTACTATTGTCCCACAATGGCCCTACTCTTAAAGTATTTTAAAAGCACATTGCTACATATTCCAATTACTTTCACCTCTCTTGCTAATTCTTGTAGTCGATTTCAACCGCCCAACTAAGAATTTTTGTGCTTCCTATACCAAGCACCTAAAATCCATTAGATTCAAAATAAATTGAAACAAACTCACATCATACGTCATTGGTAGCTCGTCAATAAGTTACACTTGCAATTTGGTTCTTTTCGTGCCACAACAAGTCAAACTAATTGTTTGATCAAAACATCATGCATAAACATATCACATCTGGTTAGCTCAAAACATAACCATCATAGGTAAACATCATAAATCACATGTAACCATCATAATCTAGAATCGTAGATCACACATAACCATCATATACCATAATCATAAATTACATGCATGATAAAATTGAAATAAAATGTTGATACTTATCCTTTCATGAATCCTTAGCTTCTACCTTTTTCTTTATTCTGTATGCACTCTAGATTGGTTGCCACACTAGACAAACACCCAATTCCTTCTCCTAAACTATGTACACGTACCCATATTGTGCATCACACACATACAATCACACACTGCATACAACACCATACAATACATGCACCTACACCTGACATACAACACATACACCTACACCCGATGTACAAAACAACACAAATACGTATATAGAGTGCAACATAATGAATGCATATGTCATGATACCATGACTACACAATGCACATACATAGTACCACATGCTTGCAACATAGCATCTATGACATGCACTCAATACCACATGTACAAAGCACTACCTACACAACATCACATGTACACGACACCAGCTACACAACACCTCATGTACACTACACCAATGTACAACAAGTACACAATAGCACATGTACTTTTACCATGTACACATTAGGTACATGACACCACATGTACACGGTGCCACATGTATGACATGTACATAGCACCACCTACACACAGCACCACTTCTACAACATGTACACAACAACACATACACACAACACCACTTGTAAAATCATGCACACAACACCATATGTACATAGTGCCACGCGTACAACATGCACACAACACCACTTGTACATAGCACTACATATCCAACATGTACATAGAAAAATTTATACACGACATTGCATATCCAATCATGCACACAACACCATTTGCAATATTCACACAAAACTATCTGTACCATCCTATACATAACATTACATAAACAACATATACACAATAGCATGTGCACACATCATAAGTTCAACATGTACAACATATACAACATATGCACAACAATAGTACCACACAGCCAAAACCACATTGTCCTTACAAAGAAACCTTGCTTCCAGTGTCTTATCGATGCTTGTCCTAGCATGCCACAAACCACACTGCTTTCATTTTGTTGATGTATCCCTTGGTATAACTTATCCATAACATAAGGATAGGCATAATACAAGCATACAATATAAATTCATATTCACATGATACTTACCTCATATATTTTTCATAACTACTCTTCCCACTCGATTCCTTATGGCCAGGAACTTCTTCGTGCCATTTTCCCGCATAGGTAATCATTTCGCCACAAGAAAGATTCTTGATGATCTGTCAGATAGTGACATAGATACATGGATACATACATACATATACATAAACATTAGCATAAACAAGCATAATCATGTCAAGCAATGATATGTGTACATACATATATATACACATAAATGTTAGCATTAATAATCATGATCCATGACGACCCTGTCAAACATGAAATACATATACACCTACATGTATACATATATAAACATCAACATAATTATGATCATAACATAATTTCTAGATATCAAGGTCAAGGTTTAAGAGAACTTCCTTTATTCATGTAACACATGTGCAACATTAAGAATAGTCGTTCCCAACATAGCCAAGGCATCTGATGCCTAAAATCTATTTACTTTACCTTTTTGGTTACCTTTCTCATGACTTTACTGCCATCGTCCATTTACCATAATGGATCTAACCAATCCATCCGACTGTCATACTCTTACCTTCCGTTATGCTTACTCATGCACCGAGCTTCATCCATGTCTTACATTACCTATTGGGTACCACACGACTCTCCCCAAGCTCCATTAATTTCCTCTTTTCCCAACCAATTCCCAATACTCTCAAAATAATAAAGGAAAGACTAAGAAGAAAACTAGAATAAAACCATGGAAAACCAACAACAATATGACACCACAAATAAAGTGCCATAGTTATGCACCAGACATAATCAAAATCACAAATCAAGCACAACAATCAAAAAAGACCAAAATCACAAGACTAATAACAAACACCATGACTCAATCCCCATGGATCCCATGGAAAGCTCAACCTGAGCCTTCTTCAAGATTTCATGGCAATTTATTTTTCCATGCAATCGTGTGCATCATACTTCCATAACCACATAACTGCCAGTGCATATATAACATAACAATACACCAGTTACCTTATCTTGTTGTGCCAAGAAAACAACCTCATAGCTGAATACATCCACGCCATCTCTCAAGGGACTCTAATCCCCTTGACAGATCCACATGTAACTAGAGACTAGCTAATATACCTGTCACTTACCTGTTCATGACTATAGCACATATCCACATAATGTCAGACAAAATCAAGGTTAAGAAGACTTCCTATATGAAAATCACTTCATTCATTTAGAATTATGGTTTCCAAAAATAGCCAAAGGAATTTTTCCCAAATCCGTTCTTTTACCTACCTTGTTGCAATTGAGTGTTACTATGCACTGTCACATCACCTGATTGTTAGTGATATAAACACATCAACTATTACCTTGTTAGGCTAATACCAGCATGCTTCCTACAACTTCTCACACATGTCAACCACATGTTCCAAATGAATCAACATGTAGTAGGAATAACAATCATGTCGTAATCCATTGTCAACTCATAGTCATTAGACATAATGCTACAACTATCACCTACTTACAGTTGTCTCAACACATATGTATTAGTACAATCACCTTAAAACAAAATCATTTGAACACACATATTATGCAATTCATCAAACATTCAACCAACTTGCAACATACCATGTTAAATAAATTAGCTAGACCACATAATCAAACAAACAAGCACCAAATATACGACATAAGAAAACTCATACCTTATTTTATCCCAGGGGAAGCTATCTTCTCTGCACAATCAATCTAGGTTAGCATGATAAAAATTCACAACATATCAACTCAAAGATAAATCATGGTATCCATAATAGCAAATAGCTACATGTTCACCCCTTAAGCTCATAAACATTGTCATTCATACATAGTAATCACATTTATACAATCAGTCTAGATTAGTACAACACCATGTCACAAAGATGTCGGCTCATACTTCAATATCACAACCATAACCATCTACATAGGTCAAACTAGGTTAACACAATACATATAACATCAAGATCTTCAATGCAATGAACATAACCATCACACATATAACCAATCCAAATTACAACATCAAGATCTCAATGAAATAACTCTAATCATCAAGTTAATCGCATATAACAACAATAAGCTATATATCATGCTCATCAACAACATTAATCGAATAATCAAATTGTCTAACATTAAGAAACAATATCGATTCATATGACCATAGGTTACTATCATTTTTTACTATCTGACACATGTGCTTATGACTATACTAATCAACTATCATTTGTCATGTATGTAAATGTAACATCAAAAGACATGTACATAAACCTAATGTATATAAACATAATGTATATAACCCCAATGCATATAAAAATCCTTAACCTACATACATGCATGCCCAACATACAAACCTATATGACGACATGCTCTTGCCTTGAGGTCCATTTCTGCAACTTCACTTTGATGATCTACATCTCCTGCACTATCTCACCCAACACATTACCATCATAATGTACCAATATCACCCTGATGACCTAAATTGCATACCATGACTTCGCAAGTCATGTTTGACCTACTATTCATGCATAATTATAACCAATACCATACATGCATGAAAACTACATATAACACATGAGTACCAACCATATACACATCATTCGAGCTAGATTCTAGTCATCAATGCATGACCATATCAACTTCACAAACCATAACCTTATGCATGACAACAACCATTACTCCATTGTACATATTGCCACATGCAACCATCAACATGCATAAGCAATGCCTAATCAACTACACATACAAATGAATGCATTTTGTCGAGCATAAGCGATCAATTCTTGTAACTAACCTATAAGACTAATACATGCAGTCAAACATACAAGAATGTAACCTAACATACAAGGATGTAATCAAGTGACATATAATCAACATGTAGCAATATTTAACTAGTCATATACTCATGATGATGCATTCCACAAAATCAACATCAAATTCCACATGGCAACATCACTACAACCATGATCAACATTATGCAAATGCAATAGGCACATGGAATGCAAGTGTAAGAGGCACACATGCAACTGACATGCATGCATGACCAAAGCATAGCCCATCCATTCTGAGGGGTGAACCATACTCAGATACCACTCTGTAACACCCTCCTCCCACATCTACCCAAACAACTGGCCAATCGAGATAAACATGCGATGAGAGGGCACTATGATAAGACTAAACCTCCTAAGTAACCTTAAGGAAATGGCATCGACAAAAAAAGACATTATAAACCTCCCTTAGGTGCTTTAGGATCCCCAGGAGCTAATCCACCACTCCAAGTGACCAACCCCTAAGTTAACCTAGAATTTCAATGAATTAAATCCACAATCACTCCCACGACAAGGCATGCAGGAGACTGAAACCCTATAGTTTCTCGTACAATTCCTGCATGGGAGAGACTACATTCCTTTTCAACCAGTTTTGTGCCAGAGAATGCGACATTTAAGCCACTTTTTCAGGGCTAGTCTTCAAACTAATGCCTAGAACTTGATGACACTTTCCAAGATATTAAATGACACCAAGGAAAATCCTCTAGCACAAAACTTGATCAAGGGCTTGACCTAACCAAGCCTAACCATGACTAAGGTTTTGTCAAACACTTAGTAAACATGAAACCTACAGGTGTAACCAACAAGATTAAACATAGGGATCTGATACTTATCTGAGAATCGCTAAGAACCATTGTTCCCTCATTTCATTTGTTGCATTATCATTTATTAGGTCATATATACATTTCCATTCATTTACAAATAAAAACATGTTGAGAGCCATACATAACTGTGTCATAGAACATACATATAACCAACATAATTGGGATCGAAATATCATAAACATACCAGCCATGAAATCCATGTATACATCAGTACATTTACACATGAAAACCAAGGCAATGAATGTCTCATTAATGAATGAAATAAACCAACTAGAAATGGGACTACCACATTCCACCCGACCATAGAATGACTGAGCCAAATCTCTATTCAGTGATTCACCCTGTGCCATATTCCAAGAATGAATGCAGGACCCATTGAACACACCAGAAACCCCAAACAAGCATGGATACCATCAAAGTTCTCCACCTACACTCTGATGATTTTGAGTGCCCCCAAGTCTCTCAGGATTTACCGTATATCCCATCATTAACTAGAAAGCATTGGTAGGCCCACTGAGGCACACAATCCTGTCTTTATTGCAAACTACATTCTGGCTCAGGAGTTACTAGGTCAATGGCTTTACCATGATCCACAGTCTGGTTCAAGGAAAACTAGGCGATGTGTTTTTCATTTCGGAGATCCACCTCACTCATATTCGAATCCATCTAGCAATCCCACATCAACCGAAGTATGAGAACCCATCTCATCAAGGCTATCCAGAAATGGAAAGGCTAGGTCTAAGAACACTATCACATATGGAAAAACCCATGACATTATAGAAAAGAACCACATGCAATACCATGCATGCAAAATCGAGCAACAAAAATACACATTCAAGTTGATACCTACAATGAAGCATATTGTATATGCTTGATCCTACCATTCCCTACTTGATATTTGCTTCCTCTTCCTTCTTTGCCTTTCTTGCTTCAATTCTAATGTTCTCCAAGAAAAATCTAACTGACCAAGAGTGAGAGAAAGAGAGAGGATAATGAGAGAACTCAAAAACATAAGTGATCAAGCTTGCAAACTGATCATCATAAGCGTTTTTATCAATGAGGCCTGTATTTTCTTCATTTTCCATCATTTTCCTTCAATTTCCTCCTCACATGAAACCTGTGACCTTTTACCTTCCTTTTCTCCTAATATTCATTATTTTCATAAATAAATGTGGCAAAAATGACATTTTTCTTTTCCAAATCCATAACCATTTCTTTTTCCAATTTCCTTCTCCATAAACAACCAAATGAACACCCACACTAGGATGTCTTTCCCACCATTCAACTTGTAATATGTGTCCCATCAACTATGGCCTTATATATTTTTACATGGATTTTTAACAAAGGCTGTTACATTAGGAGTGGTAGGGGAGATACGTCTAGTGTTACCTTGTGGGAGGCATATATGTGAGTTTGTTGATCATCACTGTGTACTAGGGAGTTGTGAAAAGGGCACTACCATACATATGAGTGACTTGGAGAGGCTTAAGACATGCACTACAGCTGCAGTGGTGCTACGAATATTGGATAGTCATGCCTTTCACTATATCATTGGAGGGCATATGATGCTAGTGTGCTGGGAGGGACCTACTATGGGTGTGCCCAGATGATGTTTTCATTGTTGAAATCACATTTGACACCATGCATATGGAGGACCAACGATAACTGTTCATTTGGGATAGTTTTATTGTCACTCTTCTTTGAGAAGATCCCCACTATTCGACCTCATGTACATATCCATGACGGGGGCCCACAGGAACCCAGGATACGATGCTGGGGTAAGCTACTGAGAGGAGGTGGAGGAGGGGGAGTCGGATCACTGTTCCTGGCGTAATTTTTTCACTCGTTAGGAGCAGATGCCATTGTACATAGATGACTATCCATATATTGGCATGAACTATCAGGAATATATTGACTTACCACTCCCACTAGGAGAAGCATGGGGTATAGATGGTAAGTTAAAGTTGTTATACATTTGATGCATTTATAGTTTAAGAAATATATGTATGTGGTACTAATTTATAAATTTTGTGGTATGCAGATATAGCACTAGTGAGGCCTGCAAGATACATGGGATGAGCCACAATGCCTGTGGTTGTAGATCAAGGTGGGGCCATAATGTAGCAGCTACAACCACTCTCCAAAATTTTGGTTAACATGAAAATTTCGAAGCCTACCTTGGATCTTGTGATCAATCATTCCCTGGTGACTTATTAGTAATTTGATGACCTCAAGATCCCCTCCTTGATCTTAAGATTTGTTCATGTTCTCATATCATGTAGTATGTGTCATCTCTGGCCATAGGGAATATTGTTTGTCATGCAAAGGGGATGTTGTTCTACTGTAAGGGGAATCTTTGTGCATATGGTTGTTCTCATCACAAAGACATGTTCCTCACTCATTTCACACACTCTTGGCACGGAGGTTGTTGCATCAAGGAAGGTATGTTTTATACATAATGGATTGTCTATGTTGTATCACTAAGTGTTTATGTGTGATCATAGTCAAGTCCTATCACTGTTTACACCAGTTTCACTAATCTCACATTAGTTAGTTTCCTGAGAAACCTAGCCTCATCCAGATTTTCAGAACTACACACTTTGCTTCTACAACCTTCAAGATTTTTCCTTTCATGTTGGAACTACGTGACGCCTAGAGACCATAGCCTCCCTTGGCATCCAAAATGTGCATTGGTTTCCTCCAGTGTCCTTCCCATCCGGAACCCATTGTCTTACATAAACTGCATAGTGTTGTCCCTCAGCTGCCTAGCTAGTAGTGCTCTCTAGAAATGCGTAGAACAGTCAGGCAGCCAACATTGCTTTGTTGGGTGTGGAGCCTAATTATCTTCTTCATTCAGAGGTATCACCGCATTTTACCCTAAATCGTAATGGGGTGAAAACACCACATGTAACATTTGCGCTACAGGGGGGTCAAGGGGGGGCAGCTGTGACCTCAGTGGGGGGATCGGGGGCAGTGCCCCTGAAGCTAAAAATAGATGTAAAATTGCCTTGTAAAATGTTGTAATTTCGTAGTCAATATGGGCCATTTATTAGGCGGATATCTCACGATAGAAGTTATGTCTAATTTCGGTTCTTTTCCCTTAGAAGGAAACCCCTCGCTATATATGAGGGAATTGTATTGCACCTATGTAGAATTGTGTTCTGAGTGAGGAAGAGAGATGATATTGAGAGAGAAGAGGGAATTATAGCAGATATATTGTAGGTTGTATCTCTTCAGTTTGTTTGATAATATAAAAGGAAGGACTAGCTATTTCTCCATCGACGTAGCCCAAACTGGTGAACCATGTATATCTGTGTCTCCCTTGTTTGATGTGTTTTCTGTGTTTATGTTTCTGTAATATTTTATGTGTTCCATTGCTCTAAATATAAAATTTCTTAACAACTCGTATCAGAGCCAAAGGTCTATTTGGCTGATAAACTTGTAGGAGAGAAGGGTTCCTAGTTTGAGTGGGAGTAATGGTAGAATATGGTAGGTTTAGGGTCGAAAAATTTAACGACCAAAACTACCAGTTGTGGAAGATGTAGATGGAAGATTATCTATATTAGAGAGATTTGTACCAACCATTGAGTGGAAAGCCAAAGAAGCCGTCGAGTATGATAGACACAGAATGGGATATTCTCGACAGAAAGGAACTTGGAATAATACGGCTGTGCCTAGCGGAGTCGGTAGTGTTTAATATTTCAAAGGAAACTACAACAGAGGGTTTAATGTCGACATTTGCCAAACTATATGAAAAATCCTTGGCCTCAAATAAGGTATTTCTTATGAAACATTTATTTAATATGAAAATGTGAGAAGGTGGATCTATTGCTCATCATTTAAATGAATTTAATACAGTTACCGGTCAGTTAAGTTTTGTAGGGGTAACTTTTGATGATGAAGTTAGGGCTTTGTTATTTCTATGCTCATTGCTAGAAAGTTGGAATGGTTTACTTATGGCCATTAGTAACTTTGTCTCTGGATCTAGTACTTTAAATTTTGTGATGTTTTCGGTCCAATCCTTAGAGAGGAAATGCAATGGAAAAGCTCCGGTGAGATATCAAGTAATGCTTTGATTGCAGAGACTAGGGGAAGAAAAATGGAAAGAGGAAAGAGCCCTAGATATCGCAATAAGTCAAGAAAATGTAGATCCAAGTCTAGATCGGGGATTGTGTGTTGGAAATGTGGGAATAATGGACACCTAAAGAAAGACTGAAAGTCTCAGAAGGGAAAAGAAGGAGACGCGCAACAGAAAATAATCATGAAGTGAATGTAATAGGTGATGTGTTGCAAGAGGCTTTCATTCCTTATTTAGAAAATATTATTGATGCCTGGGTGGTAGATTCAGGGGCCTCATTCCATGCCATGCCTGATAGGAAACATTTTCATGATTATGTCCAAGGATATTTTGGACAGGTTCGATTGGGTGATGATAAACCCGATAAAATCATTGGAATGGGTATAGTTTTCATAAAACAATAGAATGGAAATCAATGGCTATTGAAGGAGGTAAGGCATGTTCCAGATCTGAAGAAAAATCTTATTTCAACAGGGCAGTTGGGAGGTGAAGCCTATGTGACTACTTTACAGATAAAACCTGGAAGGTCACTAAAGGATCCCTGGTAATTAGCAAAAGGAGGAAAAGGTTGGTTACATGTTATTTATGCAATGGTATTTCTAATTATGTTAATGCTTTAACCTCTACAGGAGAAGATACGACATTGTGGCATCATAGGCTCAGGCACATGAGTGAGAAGCAGATGTAGATTCTTCACTCAAGAAATTTGTTGCTAGGTTTGAAGCATGTTGATTTAAAATTCTATGAGAATCATGTTTATGGAAAACAGAAGAGAGCCAGATTCCTCAGAGTTGGGAAAGAAAAGAAGAGCGAAAAATTAGAGCTGGTACATATAGATGTGTGGGGACCTACTCAGGTATAACCTCTTGGTGGTTCTCATTATTATGTTACTTTTATTGATGATGCAACCAGAAAAAACTGGATTTATTTTATTCGAAATAAATCTGATGTATTTGATACTTTCAAGAAATTGAAAGCTTTGGTTGAAAATGAGACACAAAAAAGGTTGAAGTGTCTCAGATCAGACAATGGAGGTGAATATTGCAGCAAAGAGTTTGATAGGTACTATTCGGAGAATGGAATTTGTAGAGAGAACATAGTTCTAGGAACACCACAAGAAAATGGTGTGTCATAAAGGATGAACAAGACAATCATGGAGCGTGCAAGGTGCATGAGATTGCATGCAGGATTGCCTTTACAATTTCGGGCAGATGCTGTAGATACTTCTATTTATCTAATAAACAGAGGACCTTCAAGTTTCTTGGATGGTGGTATTCCAAAGGAGGCATGGATAGGTAAAAAGGTAAACTACTCTTTTTTAAATACTTTTGGTTGTGAAGCCTTTGTCCACATTAATAAAGAAAATAGAACAAATCTTGAGGAAAAATAAAAGAAATGTATCTTTATTGGATATGGTGTTAATGATTTTGGTTATTTCTTTTATGATTATGAAAAACACAAAATCATTAGGAGAAGAGATGTCACATTCAATGAAAAGGTTTTGTATAAGGATCAGCTGCAGGAAAAGAAATAGGAAAAAGAAAACAGAGAATACACAGTGCTTGACGAGATCACAGAAAAAGTGATGGTGCCTGAAAATCATAGTGATCAACATACAGAATAATGACCACAACAACAAAAATCACCTCAAACACCTGAAAGTGGTGTTAGAAGATCTACCAAGATAAGTAGACCCCCTGAACGATACTCTCCTTCATTATATTATGTATTTTTGACTGATTTTGGTAAATCAGAATGTTATGAAGAAGCGATACAGCTAGAAACCAGGAAGAAGTGGGAGAAATCCATGAAAGAAGAGATGGACTCCTTAGCATATAGCCAGACTTGGAACTTAGTTAGGTTTCCTGAAGGTAAAACAAAATTGTAGAATAAATGGGTTTACAAGTTGAAGGAAGAAGATGGAGGTAGAAAAAGGTATAAAGCTAGACTTGTGGTGGAAGGGTTTGCGCAGAAAAATGGTATAGACTTTGATGATATATTTTCTCTTGTTGTTAAAATGACTTCAATTAGAACTATTTTAATTCTAGTAGCAGTTGAAGATTTGCATCTTGAGCAGTTAGATCTAAAGACAACCTTTCTCCATGGGGATTTGGAGGAAGATATATATATGCAACAACCACAAGGATATGAGATAAAAGGGAAGGAGAAACTAGTGTGTAGGTTGAAGAAGAGCTTGTATGGTTTAAAACAAGCTCCAAGGTAGTGGTATCTAAAATTTGACAGGTTTACATCTGAACAAGGTTATACTAGATGTCACTCTAATCATTATATTTATCTCAAAAGGAAAAATGATGGCATCTATATTATATTGTTATTGTATGTAGATGACATGCTTGTTGCAAGTTCTAACATGCAGGAAATAAATGTGCTCAAAAGAAAATTACCAAACCCATTTGCAATGAAGGATTTGGGTGATGCAAAACAAATCCTTGGTATGAGAATAACTAAAGATAGGAAGAATCACAAATTAACATTGTCTCAAAGTGAGTACATAGAAAAGGTGTTGAAAATTTTTAATATGCAGAATGCAAAACCAGTTAGTATACCTTTGGCTAGCCATTTCAAATTAAGTAAGGAGGAGTGTCCCAAGACTCAAGAAGAAATGGCTTATATGTCTAAATTTCCATATGCATCAACAGTTGGAAGCTTAATGCATGCAATGGTCTACACAAGGCCCGATATTGCACAAGAAGTGAGAGTTGTAAGCATGTACATGAACAATCTAGGAAAAGAACATTGGATGGTGGTGAAGTGGATTCTTAGGTATTTCAGAGGCACCACAAATCAAGCATTATGCTTTGATGGTTCAGAAATTGCTCTACAGGGATATGTTGATGCAGATATGGTGGGTGATAGAGATAATAGGAGGATCACAACAGGGTATGTGTTTACTCTAGGTGGAACAACTATTAGTTGGGTCTCAAAACTACAAAGTGTTGTTGCACTCTCAACAACAGAAGCAAAGTATGTTGCTTCTATAGAAGCTAGTAAAGAAATGGTTTGGTTAGAAAAGTTTTTGTATGAATTGGGTAAGAAGCAGGAGTTTGATAGGTTATACGTGTTGAAAATAGCAACAAGAAATGCTAAAAATAGAAGTGCTAAAAATAGCATTGCTATAAATAGCATTTTGGGATACATTCCAATTTTAGTTAGTACCTAAACTAAAATTGAGAATTAAAATTTGAATTTAATCTTAGCAGTTGTTTGTAAAATAATTCATTAATTCATCTTGAGTTAATTAGTTGTAGGAAATCAAACATGAAGCCTATGTGAAGACATGCAACAATTTCTCCATTGATTGAGGAAGTTATCCCTTGATTAAAGGAGATCAGGATGAGTTGTACTTCAAGTTGTAATTAGTTAGCTCAGTTATCTGAGTTAAGTCCAGTTAGATTAGTTCCAACAATTTGTGGAACTATTTGTGAGTTTAGTTAATTAATGCATGCATGCATGTAACTGCTGCACTTCAGATAACTGAATATTCTCTCATAAATAACCCATGCATGTCAGTTCAGTCGGAGACCCAATTGAGATCAAATGATGGGACAATGTACTATCAGTTGTAGGAATATTCCATTCAGGATATCTCTTGCATGTAGAAGGAATTCATTCCTTGGAGATTGCATAGTTAATTTTGAGTTTGATGAGTGTGTGATGAGGCCAATTATCATAAGTGGCAGCATTTGACCCCAAGAAAAACTGCACAAGGAAGTAGGAGGCTTGGAGGGCTGAGGGAGTGCATATGTTGTGTCTATTTAGTCTGTGGGCTGCATTGTTGTGTCTATTTAGTCTGTGGGCTGCATTGTAGGATTGTACTGAGAGTAGGATAGCTTGTGAGCTAATGCTTTATGTAATCCAGAAATTTTTCCACTTGTATGATAATACAAAGATCGAGGTTTTTAGCTGAGGCTTTCCCAAGAGTATTCTTATGTGTTCATGTGTGATTGATTTCTGTTCATATGTTATATGTGTTCTATTTGATCTTTCTCATAATCGATTAAGCTTCCGCAAGTTTGTTGTAGAAATAGATCTTATATTTTTCTTTATTATATTGCATAATCTGTTGGTATACAGTGGGAAATTCTACATGGTATCATAACAAAGGTGATTAAAGCGAAGAAAAGTATACAAATAAGGGAGAAGTTTGAAGTTTGAAGTTCCTGATTATAGAATTCGAATTCTTATCACATCTTAAATTTCACCAATGGCGTTCAACAATTTAAGACTCGAGTATTCCCTTGATGGTAGCTCGAATTATATAGCCTGGAAGGATTTTATGCAAGTAGTATTAGAGGACAATGGTCTAAAGGAATTCATTGATCAAGAAGTCCCCAAGCCAGTAATGGCTAATGCTACAAAATTGGCGGAATGGAAGAAATGTGTGGCTAGAGCGAGGAGAATCCTCCTGGAGGGAGTTCGAGAACAGATAGTCTCGAGTCTCCATGGGAAGGATACATCATTTTCAATGTGGAAAATATTGAAAGATCTATATTAGAATAGAAGTGATCAAAGGAAGTTGGCGCTGAAAGACAAGCTTTGGAAAATCAAGTGTGAAAAGGGCGACATGATCTCTACACATTTGAACAAGCTCACCACCTATAGGGATGAGATTGGAAGTGTAGGGATCACGACAGCCGATGATGACATGGTGAGTCATTCTCTCCTCGGTCTTCCTAAGAGCTAGCATAGCTACCAAGACTCGATAAATGGAAAAGAGAAACTGCCAGATTGGAAACGACTTTGGTCGGATTTGATGCAGGAGGAGATATGAAGAAGCACTAGAGATGGATCTTAATCAAATCAAGATGATGAAGAAAATCTAGCCTTAGTGAGTAAGGAGAGGAAAGGGAAAGGGAAGCCGTCCCATTCCAAATCCAGTTCTCCCCATGGTGGGAAGAAGTTTGACAAATCGAAAGTGCGATGATTTCATTTTCATGAGGTGAGCCATTATGCTACGAATTGTCCACGGAAGAAATCCAAGAAGGGATCCTCGAAGGGATCAGATGGTGAGGCACTAGCCTCACAGTTTGAATTGGATTTCTCTCTCATCGCATGCATGATTTCATCCATGGTGGTATGTGTTTTGTACTTGGATAGTGGAGCCTCTTTCCACATGTCTGGCGACAAGAATCGTTTCAGTACCTTAGAGGAGAAGGATCTCCAGATGTGGATCGAGATGGTGAAGATGGAAAGTATCGTGTTTCAGGTGAAGGTACGATTGTGTTTTAGAGGGAGCATGGAGCTCCCCTCATACTGACTAATGTAAAGTATGTATTGGGTCTAAAGAACAATCTTGTGTCTGTCGCTATGCTAGAAAACAAAGGCTATGATGTAGTCTTTAATAAAGGAAAAGTATTCCTGAGGCATATCAGTACTGGACAGACCAAGAGGATTGGGATTCGAGTAAAGAATCTCTACAAGTTGGAGGTAGATGACTGTGCTACATTGAGTTCCAAAGTAGAGATGGTGTAGAGCCAAGATGTTGGCGAGCTATGGAATAGAAGATTATGCCACTTGCACCATGGGGCCTTGAATATCATGCAACATATTTCTACTGAACTTGTGAAGGGAAAATTGGAGCAAATGGATACATGCAAAGGTTGTACCTTGGGTAAGTATGTGAAATCTTCCTTTCAAGATTGAGATAGTAGAGCTAGAGCAATCTTGGAGTGAGTTCACACAGATGTTTGTGGACCGTTCTCTACAGTTTCCACTGCTAAACAAATGTACTATGTTATTTTTATTGATGAATTTTCTCATAGATGTTGGATCTACTTTATGCAAAACAAGGATCAGACCTTCTTGAGGTTTTGTGAGTTTAAAGCCTTAGAAGAGAAAGAATATGGAAAGAAAATAAGGGCATTTCTTAGCGAAAATGGTGGAGAGTATGTCTGCCAATAGTTTGAGGACTTCTGCGTTGCAGAAGGAATTAAATGGGAGTTGATGGTACCCCATAACCCATAGTAGAATGGGGTGGCTGAAAGGAAGAACAGATCAATTTTGGGAGCAACTCGAGTGATGTTGCATGACCAAAGCTTACCAATTTATTTGTGGGCTGAGGCATGCAATACAGTAGTATACTTGCAGAATAGAAGCTCGCATCATATACTGGGAATGAAGACATCTATGGAGGCCTTTTTCGGGAAGTGACCAGGTGTGAGTCACTTTAGAATCTTTGGATCATCGGTTTATTTCCATGTGACCAAACATGCCCGAAAGAAGCTAGATCCAACACCTGAGTTGGGGATACTTGTGGGGTACATTGATACACCCAACAACTATCGGGTGTTCCTGCCTACCAGTCAGAGGACAGTGGTACGTAGATATCTGAAGTTCGACAAGAAGAAAGCCATATGAGTATCACTTGAGATGGAGCTCAAGTTGCATGCAGAGGAGGAACTTTCGATTCCTAAGGAGGAGGAGACTCAGACTAATGCAGAGTAGCCACATGCAGAGGATCTAGGAGTGGAGACATCCACTCATGCTAAGTCTTCTAGAGATGGGTGGAAATGCTCAAGGGAAGCTAACAGTTTGATGATGGATTCGTGAGAGAATGTGGGACAACCCTCTTCTCAGTGCAGGCAGAGGAGGTCACCTGAGTGTTACACTACATGGCCCTAGATGGGGAGTGTGTAGAGTTCGAACCTTCTTCATTCGAGGAGGAAATGAAGCAACCAGTTTGGGTTGATATAATGGTGGAGGAGTACAACTCCATCGTTTGGAACTGTGTTTGGGATTTTGTCCCAAGACCTCAGGACAAGTCAGTGGTGAGTTTCATATGGATTTACAAGGTAAAGCAGGCAACTGATGGTAATGTTGAGAAACATAAGGCAAGGTTTGGTGCCCGTGGTTTCTCACAGGTCGAGAGGATTGACTGCAATGAGACCTTTTCTCCTGTAGCAAGGTACTCATATATCAGATCGATGTTGGCACTATCAGCTCAGATGGGTTGGAAGATCCATCAGATGGATGTGAAGACAACGTTCCTCAATGGGAAGATTGTGGAAGAGGTGTACATTGAGCAGCCAGAAGAGTTTGAGACCTTCGATCATGAGTCGCATGTGTATTGACTCAAGAGGGCTTTGTATGGGCTGAAGTAAGCACCTCGTGCTTGGTACACCAGGATTAATAGCTATTTCACCGGGTTGGGCTTCACCAAGAGTGAAGCAGATGCGAACTTTTACCACATCATGGTAGAAGGTAAGCCATTGATCATTGTTATTTATGTGGATTATCTCATTTTGACATGTGATGATCACTTGATCAAGTCTTACATGGAGGACCTTGCAAGAGAGTTCGAGATGAAAGACATAGGTCTTATGCACTACTTTCTAGGCATGGAAGTGTGGTAGAAAGATGGGGAAGTATTTGTGTCTCAAAGCATGTATGCCAATGAGATACTCAGATGATTCCACATGGAGAAGTGCAAGCCCATGCAGACTCCTCTAGTTAGTAACTGGAGGAAGGAGGATGCTACTTCAGGTGAGGTAGTAGCTGCTACTATTTATCGAAAACTTGTGAGTTCACTGATGTATCTAGTGAACACATGACCTGACTTATGTTTTATAGTGAACTAGCTGAGTCAAGCTATGGTTCAACCTACCACGCTATTTTGGAAGGCAGCGAAGCATGTGCTCAGATACCTCAGAGGCACATCTCAGTGTGGATTGTGGTACAAATGGAAAGAGGGAGTGAAGCCTCAGGGTTTCACAGATGCAGATTGGGGAGGGAGCCCATCACACTGAAAGAGCACTTTTGGAGGAATTTTCAACCTTGGTTCAACTGTAGTTTCTTGCTACAGTAGGAAACAAAGGTCAGTTGCACTTAGCTCAATAGAGGTTGAACACATGGCTACCAGTCAGGTAGCATGCGAGGCCATTTGGATGCGGAAGATTCTAGTGGGATTATTTGGTTAGAGGATGGATCCAACTACGATCTACTGCGATAATTAGAGTTGTATCAAACTCTCTGAGAATCTAGTATTTCATGACAGGTCCAAGCACATCGATATTCGGTACCATCATCTTCGAGACTGTGTGGTGAAGAGGATCATATTGTTGTTGTATGTTTCGACCGAGCAACAGAATGTAGATATTTTGACTAAGGCATTGTCAAAATGCAAGTTTGAGTTCCACAGAGACAGGATTAGGGTGACTGATAATCCCTTTCTTGTTGAGAGGGAGTGTTGAAAATAGCAACAAGAAATTCTAAAAATAGAAGTTCGAAAAATAACACTGTTATAAATAGCATTTCGGGATACATTCCAATTTTAGTTAGTCCCTAAACTAAAGTTGAGAATTAAAATTCGAATTTGATCTTAGCAGCTGTTTGTAAAATAATTAATTAATTCATCTTGAGTTAATTATTTGTAGGAAATCAAACATGAAGTCTATTTGAAGACATGCAACAGTTTCTCCATTGATTGAGGAAGTTATCCCTTGACTAAAGGAGATCAGGATGAGTTGTAATTTGAGTCGTAATTAGTTAGCTCAGTTATGTGAGTTAAGTCCAGTTAGATTAGTTCCAACAGTTTTTGGAACTAATTGTGAGTTCAGTTAGTTAATGCATGCATGCATGTAACTGCTTCACTAAAGATAACTGAATATTATCTCATAGATAATTCATGCATGTCATTTAAGTTAGAGACGCAGTTGAGATTAGATGATGGGACAATGTACTATCATTTGCAGAAATATTCCATTGAGGATATCTCTTGCATGCAGAAGGAATTCATTCCTTAGAGATTGCACAGTTACTTTAGAGTTTGATGAGTGTCTGATGAGGCCAATTCACACAGGTGGCAGCATTGGACCCCAAGAGAAACTACGCAAGTAAATAGTAGGTTTGGAGGGCTGAGAGAAGGCATATGTTGTGTCTATTCAGTCTGTGAGCTGTATTGTAGGATTGTATTGAGAGCAACATAGCTTGTGAGCTAATGCTTTGTGTAATTCAGACATTTTTCCACTTGTATGATAGTACAAAGATCAGGGTTTTTAGCTAAGGCTTTCCCTAGAGTATTCTTCTATGTTCATGTGTGATTGATTTCTGTTCATATGTTATATGTGTTCTATTTGTTCTCGCTCATAATCGATTAAGCTTTCACAAATTTGTTATAGAAGTAGATCTTGTATTTTGCTTTAGTATATTGCATAATGTGTTGATCTACAGTGGGAAATTCTAAAATATAGTGAAAACCAGAGTGCCATACATCTTGCAAAGAACTCTGCATTTCTTTACAAGACTAAACATATACAACTCGAGTACCATTTCATACAGTCAGCATTGGAAGATGGATAGTTGAAGCTGGAAAAGATACACACTAGCCAGAATCCTACAAATATGTTAACAAAAGTTGTAACCAGGGAGAAATTGAGAATATGCTCAGTTTCAATTGGTCTTCAAGTATGATGAAGAAGATGAGAAATAGCCAGGTCCAAAGTGGAGTCATTTTCCAGCAAATGAAGCAGTAGTGGAGTTTCTATAATCATTCTCCAAGTGGGAGATTTTTGGGTGTGGAGCCTCATTATCTTCTGTATTCAAAGATATCGCCACATTGGATCCCAGTTTGTCGTAAAATATTCGCTACAGGGGGGTCCAGGGGGGGCAGATTCGACCTTTGGGAGGCCCCCCTCGCTGGGGGATTGGGGGCAGTGCCCCCGAAGCTAAAAATAAATGTAAAATGTTGTAATTTCGTAGTCAATATAGGTCATTCATCAGATGGAGCTTTGACGGTAGAAGTTATGTTTAATTTAGGGTTTTCTTCCCTAAAAGGAAACCCCTCGCTATATATGAGGGAATTGTATTGTGTCTATGTAGATCTGTATTCTGAGTGAGGAAGAGAGAGGAGATTGAGAGTGAAGAGGGAATTACAGCAGATCTACCGTAGGTTGTATCTCTTCAGTTTGTTGGATAATATAAAAGAAAGGACTAGCTGTTTCTCTATGGACGTAGCCCAAACTAGGTGAACCATGTATATCTATGTCTCTCTTGTTTTATGCATTTTCTGTGTTTATGTTTCTGCAATATTTTATGTGTGTCATTGCTCTGAATATATAATTTTCTAACAGTGAAATAGAGTAAAATACATCCAAAAACCTATGGCAATTACCTCTATCTCATCTCCCTCACGGGATCTTGATTAGAGGGCCCCACTTTCACAACCCAAAAACAAAGTTTGTCTTTTGTTCATTGCATAGATTAAGTTTTAGTCTTAGTTAGATAGTTTTTTATGTTTTCCTGGAAACATATATAGTGTTATTCTTCTTCTTAAGATTTTTGTAGCTTAGGAGGTAGTCCATTTCATAGATTTAGTTCTTAGAAATAGTTAGATCAGATTTGCCAAATTCAACTCATATTTTCCACATTGACATGTAATTATTTGTATATGAAAAAATAATTAGGTTTTATTGCAGGGTTGTTGATCTGTAGGCAAGGATTCCTTCTACCAACTTCGTCTAATCCTTCTCTACATTAGGTTGATGCATGCCTACCCATATTCTGAACCTTATTTTCCAGCCACTATGAGCAAGTTTTCTTATGAAAAATCGGCCTTCTTGGAGTGTTGAGCATAGCCTTTGGTGATGTTCACCTTCCATACACATTTAAAAATTGTCATACACCCTTCCAACACTTCATCTCACCATTCATACCTTCCAAAACCTCTCAACCAACTTCCTATAGCAGTTTAGGGTATCTTGTAGCAGTTCAGGAAATCTTGTAGCAACATCATATAGCAAAACTGTAGCAGCCTGTTTCACCCTATTTTGAATTGAAATGATATCATAGCCTAGTGAAAGAGTAGGTTAACGCCTCATCTTAGACTCCATGACTGGAAGTGCCACCTAGACAAATCCTTTCAATCCTTTCCCTGCTGCAAGATCATGTAGCATTAGATTTTATATTTCTGCATTTAGCAATTAGAACTTTGATCTATTTTGGAAGTGTGAATGAGATAGATAATGCATGCATGTTGGAATTTTGAAATGATAGAATAACCTTTTATTTTCAAGTAACTCTGGTAGCTAGATGATCAAGTGAAATATTATCATAGTTTTCTTTCTACAAGTGATTTGTGTCATTTTATAGCTATATGATTTATGTCATTTCATAGAATTTACAAGTTGGCATCTCTCATTTCTTGAATTGACAATCATTTACTTTCTCTACACTAGAACTAGCCTTTACATTCTTCTTTCAGTTCAATAGAGGAATGTTCTGGAACCCTAATGGTCAAGTGCCCCAAATGAGAAGTGACATGAGTAGAATGATGCATCTCCTATGTATATAGCACTGTCACCTCCAAGTTTGTACAAAACCGCAGGTTGATAAAGTAAAGATGGTAGTCTTGGGAGTTACAACATTCTTGCTGCAATGCTAGGGCTCATAAATTAGAAGTAGGGCTAGGTGATGGGGAAATGTTTGTCTCTTAGGGAAAGTATGCCAATGCGATACTTCACGGGTTATGCATGGACAGTTGTAAACCCATGGAGACACATATAGAGACCAACTCGACGAAAGATCATGCCACTTCATGCGAGGAAGAAAATGCTACTATTTATCGGCAGTTTGTGGGCTCACTAATGTATCTTATAAAGACAAGACCAGATATGTGCTATGCAGTCAACCAACTGAGCCAAGCTATGATTAGGTCAACCAAATTATTTTGGAAGGCAGTTGAGCATGTTCTAGAGTACCTGAGAGACACTACCCAATTTGGACTATGGTACATAAAAACAAAGGGAGAAAAGCTATGTGGCTTCACAAATGCATATTGGGTGGGGAAAGAGTACATTAGGTCGAATTTTCAGCATTGGGTCCACAATGGTTTCTTCTTATAGCAAGAAGAAAATATCTATGTCACTCAACTCACTAGAAGCAGAATATATGGTTATCAGTCAAGCATCATGTGAGGTGATCTAGATGAGAAGGATATGTGTTAGACTATTTGGTCAAAAGATGGATCCAAATTTGATCTACTATGATAATAAGAGTTGCATCAGTCTCTCTAAAAGTCCTAATTTTCACAATTGATCCAATCATATAGATATCCAGTATCACCATTTATGGGATTGTCTGCAAAGGTGGATAATTTTGTTGCCATACATTTTGACAAAGCAACAAGATTCTGACATTTTGACAAAGGCCTTTTCAAGAGGGAAGTTTGAATTCCACAGGTGAAAGATAGGGGTATTTGATAATCCCTTTCTTGATGAGAGAGAGTTTTGAACAATGCAGCAAGAAATTCTCAATTTGATTTTGCCTTGATTAAGTTGAAAAAATTTGAGTTTCCAAATCAACAGACAACTTAGATGATGTTAAATTATATGACATGGATTGTGTCATCTATTTTACTCAGTTAAGCATATGTGATTGCTAATTTGTAGCAATCAAGGTTGTTATTTAAGGTTGTTCTCAATTAAACTAGTTCCAAATGTTGGAGGAACTAATGGAGGGTCAAGTTTTGCAGTTGTACCTCAGTAAAACTCAGTTATCATCCAGTTAACTGATCATTCAAACCAAAATAACTAGTGGATGTAGAGAATTCGAGTTCCCCAGGCTTGGTGGAGATTCCAAGGTAGTGTAACATCAATTGTAGACTAGTCTTGAGTGTATAGGTTTGCATGCAGTTAGATGATCAACCTAAGAAATTGTGCAATTCAATTTAAGGAAATTCCTAAATAATAGGGGCCTAATTACTCAAGGAACAATCCAAGGAAATAAGAGCTCAAGCAAAGGAAAAAGGTGACTAAATCTGGGTCATAGGCCTTTAATGAGTAAAAATATAGGTTATGTAGTTACAGGGTGTGCTTAGTTGAGCAAAGAAATTTTAATACATATCTATTTATTTGATTAATGCATGTAGGCATTGGGGATTTTAGTATATTTAATTCACCCGATAAAATACTTGTTTCATTTGTGTTATTTCTTCTTGCATGTTTGACATTTAATTGTGAATTAATGTCCATAGAGAAGTAGAGTCGGTTTTTGTCTTGTGATTTTGATTAAAAATTCATGTGCAGAGGAAAATCTATAACCTAATTTCTACAGATACTGTGTAATTGTCAAGTGGTTCCACAAGCATGGCTTGGGAGACTTAACCGGGGTAGAGGCTTTCAAGAGGATCATATTGAGAAGGATGGTATCACACTTCGAGACATGGGATGGCTAATTCCACCTTAAAATCCCCCAACATTGGAGCAAAGACAAGCATTTTTACAATCTGGAAACTGATGATATCACATTTTAACCCCAAGATGAAATTTGAGGGCCCACAGGGAGATATGATGTGAAGGCCAACCTTCACCTCCAAATTTTGGAGGGCTTCTACATATCACTTGGCACCCTTAGCCCTTAGTGCATGCCCTAAAGGGCCTATGCATGGATGACATTGACACATTCTTCCCTACGACTCACACTTGTGGGAAATCATTTGTGTTTTTTCATTAACTATTAGGTTTTCTTTCGACCTAACTTGTTGTTGCATCATTTTTTTAGGGCTTTAGGATAAAATTAACTTTTTGACTCCCTATATAAATAGAGGAGATATCATTTGTTTTAAATTGTCATCACAACAAGGGACTTTCGACCTTCTCCTTTCTTATTGAAAAATTGGATCTATGAATGCACTTTGATATTTGGATCTAATTTATTTGTATTTGTTACTATATATTTTCTTATACGTCTAATATATGCAATAATGATAAATCTAGGTCTTTGTGTTGTGCCTTTATTTATTTAATGCTACCTAGATGATATATTTCAAGAATTACTCACACATAACACGTGAATAAATGTCCTAGTTTTGAACTTTCACTAGCTTTCCTATGAAAAATCCATTATCCTTTGCATAAGTAAATGCTTCAAATTTTATTACTAGGGCATCAAGAATTTTGCCTCCTTAGCAATTATTTGGCTACCTTATCACATGATAGACTCCATTCTCCCAAGGGACAAGGCAAGGTACACGTGGGATTAAAGAACCTAAACATCAAGAGGGATACATTTTTCATCAAATCTATCCTTTTAGCGGGAATCCACTTCAATAATTGGCCATAAATTTCTTTGCCCTAGTTGTTTTCCCTAGGGTAAACCCTTGTCTAGCCTCGCTTCAACTTAGGAGCTTGTTTTAGGGTTATGTCCCTTAATATTGCTTATATCCATTATTGAAAACCCTTTATCCTTTCCTTGACCTTTGGCCATTGGAACACTCAGCTTACTAATGAAGACGTAGGTATTGTGCTCTTAACTCTAGGTGTCAATAAATAAATTGAATTTCCTCCAAATGGAGCCCTAATCCTATATTGTGCCTTTATTTTAGAAGGTCTCATTGAGTCACCTTGTACTCTAACCCTAGAATATCCATTAGGTGAAATTCTCAAATTCTAGGACTCCTGCCATCAATTAAAATTCATAAAGAGCATGGGGCTTTAACTATGGTGACAGTGGGCCACTTCGCCACTGTTGTCTCCTAGCCGAGTAGTAGCCTTATAGGGTACCCCTCTATAAGGTCTACTAGAGATTGTGATAAAAATTATCACAATCCATAATCAATTGTACATATAATATACCTCAATATACATTTTCCAACTTTCTAATAAGATTCCTTGGAGACTCCATAAATATGGAAATGTAATTCACTACATACATAACATGATGTCTATTCATAAAGGTATATGAGTTTTCCCACAAACCTGTTATGCTAATTTCAATCATCTAATGGTACATATTTGTGCTTGTTCTCTTTTCTTTCTATTGCAATAGGTGTCTGTAGTTTTCATTTTTCATGCCTATTACTAGTTCTTCCTCCCAAACCGAGGCCAGTCATTCAATTAGGTGAAGGTGGAATTATTAACCTTGTCAGATCTAAATGAAATTTATCGAAGA
>APFE030957557.1:142531-160435 GCA_000404065.3 Pinus taeda | reverse complement strand
CTTATTAATTAAATGCTACAACATTGATATATTTTTATTAAACGAATCTTTTAAACTTAGTTATGTACAGAAAGTAAAAAATCAAGAAAACGATATAATACCTACATTATATATACGAATTGGATTGGATAAAGCAATCAAAAAATTTAAAACATGAAGTATATTACATGCTAACAAAATCACATGCTTCAATATTTACTTAAACTAAGTTTGTTTAAAAATAACAAATTTGAAACACAAAGAGTATTAGATGCTGAATTGAGGCTTCTGTGATCCATCATATTTGTAAAAAGAGCTTCGGCGTAAATCACATAAAAAGATTATTGTCGACGCGTTTCGAACCAATTACCAAACTACGAAAATCACAAGTTTCAATATTCAGGTAAACTGAATTGGATTAAAAATGAGAAATGGAAATATAAAGAGCATTGGATGCTATTAAAACCACAGGTTTCAATTTATTAAGTATTTAGGTTTCAATTTATTAAGTATTTAATGTTATTGAATTAACTATTTATTTAAAGTAGTGATAAAGGTTTGAAAGTTTATTAATGTGTAGGTTTTTTTGTAATGGAAAATCTCAACATAGTATCAGAGTTTAGGCCTAGGTTTCATTCCACAAGTCATGTTGAGGGGTGTTGAACTAACAATCACATCTCAATCAAGTGGATTAACTTCTACTCTTTGAACATGTGACTTACTCTCTGAACATGTGACTAACTCTGAACTCAAGGTTTGAAATATTACTAATTCTTACGAATTTTAGTGTAATGGAAAACTTTAACAAATATGCATGTTGCAAATTTTGGTGTAATGGAAAATATTAACAAATATGCATGTTGTGGATTTTGTTGTAATGGAAAACCTAAACAAATATGTATGTTACTAAGTTAATAATCATATATTTTAAATAATGAAAATTTTGATGGTTGTATAAAATTCCAGAGTTATTAACATTCCCATGGTATAACACTTATTTACTTGGGTATGCAATATTTGATGGTGTGATGGATGTTATACCATTATTTGATTTAATGCTAAAGAAAGTGGTAAATAAGTTATTAAATTTGAATTTCTTTCAAAATCCATAGTTTATATCAGGGGTTAAATTTGACGAGTGCCCCGACTCGTCAAGGAATTTGTTTATGAAGTTTTACTTTTAAACTACCCATCACATGGCTTTTAATATTTATTTGTACAAGTTTCATCTAATTTCAAATTGTATTCATAATTGTTGCAAATTTTCCATTCTCTATTGTACCAATCCATTCAAGTGTCATTGCTACACTTTCTTTTGAGACTAGTTGACGAAACTTTTCTGTAATTTTTGTAGGCTATTGAAATGTTCATGCTTTTTTTTAAGATTGAAATAGAGAGAAAATAAATGGAAAATATGTATCTGCATATCTGTAATTTTTTAATTTCTAAGAAATAACAAAATTTAATATTACAAAGTGAAAATATATATATATTCATAATTACTCTCAAGGAAAATGTTGAATGTAACTATTGTTGCAACAAATTTGACAAAAAAATTTGCTTAACAGAAATTGAAACATTCATACCATGTTTTCCATTTAAGTCACTACCATGTCAGCGCCATTAAAAGAACAATAGTTGTGAAATAAGTTTCAAACCAAAAACATAATGTACATGAACTATGTAAATGTTCAAAAAGCAGATTCAATAAGGATGTTGTAAGTGTTGAAAAACCCTTTCGAGCCAACACTTTGAATTTCATTCTCTACCATGAACATCCTCTAAATAATGGCAAGGGCTCAACAACCTTGCTGAGTTGAAAAATGCAAGATAGGGAATCTTCCGTTCAAATTCTCTACAAGAGCTTGAACATAATCTTTTGCAAGTTGTTTGCAACTTTCTATTGAACCTTCAATACACGGTTTCCATGATTGTTTTTATATATCAACGCAATCATCATATGCATGTGTAATTGCTACAAATCATAATTCATGCTTGTGAAGAAGCACCTCCTTGTCACAAATTTCTAGAAATCCAAATTCAGAGGCATCTATAAATTTACATAAATAACATGTGTCATCTGCAAAGCAAATGTATAGCTTCTTAAAAACCACTTTTTAAAAGTGTATGTAAAAATCCTCCATGCATCTTTGCACTAAATGCTTCCACCATTTAGGGAAAACTAAGTCATTTACTAAACTCTATATTGAAAACTTGGCCTTGCTCTCCTATTTATTATTTCCATAACATTATTTTTATGGTACGTAGAGATGCCCTATAGATTTGCTTCATCTAGCTCTAGGAAGCCATTTTCAAATGCTTCCCAACATTTTTGTACTTACAAAAAACTCTTCATTTTCATGAACCAAAACTGATAGTTATTGCAACTAAGAATGGATCACTATGTCTTTCCTAAAATACTTTTACAAGACGGCCAAAAAAAATATTGTAGTCTCAAAATTTTTTTTTTATCTCTTTAATATCCTTGTAATCACACATTTTTTTCATTCTCAATCACCTTTAAAAAAAATCAAAATCATTTTTATTAATAAATAAATTTATTTTCAATCATAATCACTATATACTCCTTATCTCCAACCAATACAACCAATTTTTAAAACAAATACTCCATATCATCCCACTTTTCCCAATAAACAAAATTATTTATTTAAAAATGTAAATTAAAAAAAATAGAAAGAAAAATAAATTTGGAATTAAATACATGTGAGAAAATTACACTAAACTTTGAAATTATACACTGGAATCATGGAACTTAGTTAAATTTAATACATTAAAACCCATATGCATCCAAGCAATGGATCGCTACGATAAGATGTAGAACCTTCCGCAATGTGGCATGTTAAACCAGTTATCAATGAGAAGAATCTTGCAGAGCAATAACTAGTGAAACAACTAATCTACAATTGTGGAAGCATCCACATAGTGTAAAGAAGCAGATTTCCACTCACACAAGAAAAAACTTAATTATTTGATACACTTTCACATAAACTTCATGATATTTACAATATGCTCTCAGCTTTATGAAGTTAGAGAGGTTGTGATACCATTTAAAAAAAAAATAGGAATGTAGCCAATTTACAACATTGCAGGCCTTACTCATTATTAAACCAATTTTATAACCGATCACAAATTTTTAGAATTATATAAGATCAACCTCTTTTATATATCTATATCTATAGTATTAACTCATATCTATCTAAAAATAACTCAACTTAGGTTGACAAGTTAGAAATACACTAATTATATACACAGTTACAAAGGCACTAATTATATACAGAGTTACAAATAAATTGATATACTACATCGTGCATTCAGCAAATCAGAGACAGCATACCCAGTCTCGATATCGAATTTTCTTACTCTGCAATGCAGAACTGAACAGTGACAGGTTTACCAAAACCAAGATTTGAAGTTAATGTTTGATCCGAACAAAACTAGAAATCAGTTTACTATGTGCTTAGTATGCAAGGCACCCATACCAAGTCCCCAACTGATTTCAAATCCGTCGCACAAAATTCGGTTTTGACAGTAGGAAACGAGGACAATCACAACAGAACATTGTCAGTCAGAATGCGAAATAGCAACCTTATCTTCGCTTTCTTGAGTGAGTTGGTCTTCCTTCAGTGCCAATTCCCTGTAGATTGTGCTTTCAATCTTTTCGACAGGCACAATGTGCAGGCATGCGGCCACTCGGTAGTTCCCATCACACAAATACTGAACCACGTAATTATATTTCTTGACAAAATAAGCACTGGGAGGAATAAGCGCCTCTACAAGTTGGGGAACAAAAGGAAACTGACGAAGTTTGTACCAATGAAGACGTAGGTATTGTGATCTTAACTCTAGGTGTCAATAAATAAATTCAATTTCCTCCAATTGGAGCCCTAATCCTATATTGTGTCTTTCTTTTAGAAGGTCTCATTGAGTCACCTTGTACATTAACCCTAGAATATCCATTAGGTGAACTTCTCATTGAGTCACCTTGTACCCTAACCCTAGAATATCCATTAGGTGAACTTCTCAAATGCTAGGACTCCTCCCATCAATTAAAATTCATAAAGAGCATGGGGCTTTAACTATGGTGACAATGGGTCACTTCCCCGTTGTTGTCTCCTAGCTGAGTAGTAGCCTTATAGGGTACCCATATATAAGGTCTACTAGAGATTGCGATAAAAATTATCACAATTCATAATTAATTGTGCGTATAATATACCTCAATATATACATTTTCCAACTTTCTAATGAGATTCCTTGGAGAATCCATAGATATGGAAATGTAATTCACTACATACATAACATCATGTCTAGTCATAAAGGTATATGAATTTCCCCACAAACCTATTATGCTAATTTCAATCATCTCATGGCACATATTTGTGCTTGTTCACTTTTCTTTCTGTTGCAATAGGTTTTTCTAGTTTGCATTTTTCCATCCTAAAGATTTTTAAGATATGTGTCACATACTTTTGCTGACATATGAAAATCCCTTTAGTATATTATTTGAAAATCTCAACATAGTATCAGAGTTTAGGCCTAGGTTTCATTCCCCAAGTCATGTTGAGGGGTGTTGAACTAACAACCACATCTCAATCAAGTGGATTAACTTCTACTCTCCAAACATGTGACTAACCCTGAACTCAAGGTTTCAAATATTACTAATTCCTATGAATTTTAGTGTAATGGAAAACTTTAACAAATATGCATGTTGCAAATTTTGGTGTAATGGAAAATATTAACAAATATGCATGTTGTGGATTTTGTTGTAATGGAAAACCTAAACAAATATGTATGTTACTAAATTAATAATCGTATATTTTAAATAATGAAAATATTAATGGTTGTATAAAATTCTTTTAAGACCTATTGACAAAACTTTTCTGTAAGTTGAAATGTGCAAGTTTTTTTTTAAGATTGAAATAGAGAGAAAATAGATGGAAAATATGTATTTGCATATCTGTAACTTTTTAATTTCTAAGAAATAACAAAAATTAATATTACAAAGTGAAAAAAATATATATTCATAATTACTGTCAATTAAAATGTTAAATGTAAATATTGTTGCAACAAATTTGACAAAAAAAAATTCGCTTACAGAAATTGAAACACACATACCATGTTTTCCATTTAAGTCACTACCATGTCAGTCTCATTAAAAGAACAATAGTTGTGAAATAAGTGTCAAACCAAAAACATAATGTGCATGAACTATGTAAATTTTGGATAATTTTACCAAAAGAGGTAATTGTCAAAACACCACCATTACAAACATAAACATAAAAGAAAAAACTTGAAATATTTATGATTCCTCTTTCTTTAGCATCTTTCCAGATGTCATTTACCCTATCCCATTCCACCATCAATGAATCATCATCAAGGCATCCAATGCTACTAATGATAGCTTTGTTCTTCGAACATCCTTTATTATGTTGTCTTGAGATTCCTCTTTCACAAGAAATTGTAATTGCACGAATAGTAAGTATTGGCTACCATAATTTTGACATGTTAGGAAAATTTGTATGCAAACCTGTAACACAAAAAATCCTCCACGCATCTTTCATGGATGATCCCTCACAATTAACATGAAGAGTGTCAACAAATGGATGCAACTCTTTAAAACAAGCCTCAAAATCAAATGTAGTTTTGTTTTCCTCACTTTGATAATAAGGATGTTGTAAGTGTTGAAAAACCTTTTCGACCCAACACTTTGAATTTCGTTCTCTACCATGAACATCCTCTAAATAATGGCGAGGGCTCAACAACCTTGTGAGTTGAAAAATGCAGGATCAGGGAATCTTCCATTCATATTCTCTACAAGAGCTTGAACATAATCTTTGCAAGTTGTTTTCAACTTTCTATTGACCCTTCAATACACGGTTTCCATGATTGTTTTTGTATATCAATACAATCATCATATGCATGTGGAATTGCTACAAAGCATAATTCATGCTTGTGAACAAGGGCCTCCTTATCGTAAATTTCTAGAAAGTCAAATTTAGAGGAATCTATAAATTTATGAAGTTAGACGGGTTGTGATACCATATTAAAAGAAAAATAGGAATGAAACCAATTTACAACATTGCAGGCCTTACTCATTACTAAACCAATTTTATAACCGATCACAAATTTTTAGAATTATATAAGATCAACCTCTTCTATATATATATATATACTATTGACTCATATCTATCTAAAAACAACTCAACTTAGTTTGACAAGTTAGAAATACACTAATTATATACATAGTTACAAAGACACTGATTATATACAGAGTTACAAATAAATTGATATACTACATCATGCATTCAGCAAATCAGAGACAGCATACCCAGTCTCGATATCGAATTTTCTTACTATGCAATGCAGAACTGAACAGTGACAGATTTACCAAAACCAAGATTTGAAGTTAATGTGCTTAGTATGCAAGGCACCCATACCAAGTCCCCAACTGATTTCAAATCCGTCGCACAAAATTCGGTTTTGACAGTAGGAAACGAGGACAATCACAACAGAACATTGTCAGTCAGAATGCGAAATAGCAACCTTATCTTCGCTTTCTTGAGTGAGTTGGTCTTCCTTCCTTGCCAATTCCCTGTAGATTGTGCTTTCAATCTTCTCGACAGGCACAATGTGCAGGCAGGGGGCCACTTGGTAGTTCCCATCACACAAATACTGAACCACGTAATAAGCAGTGGGAGGAATAAGCGCCTCTACAAGTTGAGGAACAAAAGGAAACTGACGAAGTTTGTACCAAGCCAACAAGCACCATCCCTCTGCAACAGGCTCACACTTTCTATACAAGTTCTTCGCCGAGGATTCAGATTTGGCATACAAAGTCTTCCCCACTTCTTTAATATTTTCCACTGCCACTTGTCGAACTTGGGTCACGACGGAACTGGAAACTTCGGGTGTCCTCTTTGTCGCCCTATAAATTTCACAAGTCCATGATTTAAGAGCTTGCGGCAGACAACTGTCTAGCTGATTGATCACATTACCCACCTTTTAAAAACCACAAACAAAAAAGGTTAAATTACAGGGAGCCCTGATAAAACGACAACATAACCCAAAATAAACTATATCATCTTTTTTTTGCTAATTTATTGCAATGAACCAAAACTAAATTCTCTACTTTTCTGATGCTAAATTTAATAGCAAATAACCCAAATAAAAACCTACATTTATCCTTTAGGTAATTTAATGACTAAAACAACAAAAAACACCAGAGGTATTTATTCTCCTGGTTTAAAATTGCATTCAAAGTGAACTTTCGTAAGCCGAAGTAAAATCAAAAGAAAATTAATTGGCATGTTATTGGTGGAAGGCATAGGCGATACCCATACCTTTGCATCTGCGAAACGCAAAATCTCTAGAGGCTTTTCCTCGAACTTCTTCACGAAAAACATACCGGTTTCCTCCATGGCATAAACCCTATGTTTTAGAGATCCCGATTTCTCTCTGGCATACCCGTAGAAGCTACAAAGACGAGCCATAGCGTTCTGAGCCATAGAAGCTAGAAAGACGAGCCATATTTGGATAAAACGCGGGTACCTGAACCCCTCCTCCCCACAATTCTGCACGGCCAAAATATCCGTCAGCCATCACAATGAATGCAGATACCGGGATGCAACTGTATTCGGCTGAAAATGTATGCAGAATACGTGCAAAAGGAAATTAAAAAATCACAAAACCTGGCGATTGGATTGAGACGACATGGCCGGATCGCGAAAAAGATCGTAACCTTTCCTGTAGTTTGAAATGCGATACGAGGATCTCTGCCGTTTGAGTGTAATGTTCTGAACTGATCGGTGTGATGAATGTCTTGATTGAATGCAAGATAAGGGTTTAAATAGTGGGGATGGCGTACATAAAAATAAGAAGGTTTTAAAGGGTGGGAATGGCATACATAAAAACAAGACGGGTTTAAATGGTAGGGATGGCGTGCATATTCATAAAAACGAAGGTCGGTTACACGAAGGCACCCTGTCCTAGCCACGTACCTTCATGCGGAAAGAATTGGTTTTCCTAAGAGTGTGGGAACAGTTGTTGAATAGTATTTCGTTCAGGCAAGACATTATTATTACTTCGGCCAAGATTTAATGACATGTTCGTTCATTGTGTGCATGTTTGTGGTGGAATTTGATTGGTAAACTGCTTGCCTTGTCAGCTCTATTATTTTATTTTATTTTTATGTTTAGGGAGGCGAGGTATAGTTTTTCATACTCATAGTATTTTTGTTTTATTTTTATTTTTGGGATGGGAAGTATAGTTTTTCATTCAAATCTTTAAAATAGGCCGTGATTTCTCAGAGCTAAGATTGACTTTACACTTAGAGCTATACAATCAGGTCGACACACCATACATTAAATTATTATTTTAGGGCGGACAACCCTAGAATCTCAGGCTTTCGGGCCCGCATTTCGCTGGGTCTTTACATTACACTTGACCAAAATTCGGGCTTCAAGCTCCAAAAACATACTATGGAGGGATCCGCTGCCAAACAGGTCCCTAACAAAATCATTGTGACTCGTCCCGAGTCACTCTGTTGGTGTGGCAATCTTTGTGCAAAGTCCATCTAACAGTGCCTATTATATGAAGATCCGTAGCACACTGTTCTACCGTCTACTGGATTTGTTCTGCTCGCTCCGCTGAATGCTCACTGTGAGGGTCAAATCCCTATCACAGGTCATGCATCGCTTTCGTTTGCCCAAGTGTTCCTTCGATGTTGGCCATGATGAGGAAGGCCTCATCAATCCAAGGCTGGATGCGTGCTTTAAGTACTGCTTCTTTTTTGCGCGTTGCGTCCACTTTCTCCTTCAATGCCTTTGCCTGTTGTAGCCTCGCGAGCCACTGCATTAGGACCATTGTCTCCGTCGTTCCGCACACATTGTCATATTGCTTTGAAGCTCCCGCACATTTGTTTCCAACTATTGTATGTGGGATCCTCCTGTAAGGTTGTGAGGACCCCAAAGGATTCTTCCAACAACGTGGTGCAGTTCTGCATTTCTTGTTCAATTTCTTCCAACCCTTTTATGATATCGTCGATGTGTTGATCCTGAAGTTTTGAGGGCGTGGTGGGCTACACCTTTAACCATAGTTCAACAATTTGTAGGTTGAGGTCTAGCTGGATCCTCGTAGCTTCCTCCTTCGCCTCGCACAATCCATTTGACAATTTGTGGATCCATATTCTTACTAGGAGATCTGTCACAATTTCCAGTTTTGGGACGCAACGACATGCTTCCTCTACGATATGCTCCAACTGCTGGTTCCACTGCTTCATCATGTTGTAGGCTAAGTTGTTCGATGCTGATTCGTTGTTCACATAGCATTTGTACTGCGCGCCCCTCTCTAGTGTGGAGTTCTATGGCCACTCTATCCTGTAACTGGTATAAAATATCCCGCGAAAGGGTAGCCAAGTTTAGGCCGAGTCCCTTGATCTGCCCTATCATGGCTTTATCCTCCATGTTGTCTGCTATCAGTGCTCCTTCCGCCAACGCGACGGTGTTGGCCATTTTGGCTCGCAACAACTACTCTATTGCCGATGCTCACGTGCCACTGTAGACAACTATCATTCCTTCTTCTGGGAGTTGCACCTGAAGTCCCTACAGTTGTGCCCTTAGTGGCCCCAACACATTATACTACTCTGTCATTGATTCTTGGAGCACCTCCCTGGTGACCTCGCAAACTGTGTCACCGATGTCATATAGATCACCCTTTTTCACTGTAATATTCTCCCCATCCAATTTTGAAGCCTTGGTCTTCTTGTGTGGCCCTGTTTGTTCCATCCCACGTGGTCGTTTCAATTGTGTAGAGGTGGTGCTTGGGTCCGCACCTTCCACCGTATCATGTCCTATGGTTAGTGTCACGCGGAATGGGTTATACTTGCGGACAAATCTAACCTTCCTAGGAGTCTAAGACTCTCTAATGACAAACAAACCAAATAAGAGCTATCCTTCTCTAGATACACATCATTTTACAAGAAATCAAATGTTCTCGATCTTACCTTAGGTCCCATGCTTGTTGTAGTAGTCCAGTCTTGTTGATCCGGATGAGCTCCTCCTTCACTTTCAGACCTGCATTCACTAACAAGGCAAACGATTAGATAGCATCTGAATATTCATTGTAAAATAAAGTATATCTATCATATTGACCAAGGAATGCATGAAATAATTCATTAACAAATCATTGAGAAGAATGGACTTATTTGTATTAAATAATCAAAGGAACCATTACAACCTGAGCCTTGGTGTTGTGCAAGCTCCTCCCAGGGTCCAGCAAGAGATTTCCTCTACTTTGACAAGCTCACCCACTCCCAATATGGCAACAAGGAAGGATAGTGATCTCTCCTCACAAGTCAACAATGGAAGTCCTAATTCCAGCAGCATTTACCCTTTAGAATGTTCAGCTTTCAACCTCCCCTCCTTTGGCCCAATGCCTGTATTTATAGTATTCTAGAGGAGGTTATTCAGTTCCAACATCAATGGGATACTCCCTCTTTTGGATGGGGTAGCTCCTCTCTTGATGGGATAAGCTCCTCTATCATAGGGATGCATGAACCATCTGGAGGCGCTCAATACACCTCAAAAACTCTTCTAGAAGGCTCTAGAAGTGACCACAAGTAACTTTTTAAAGATGAAACTCGCGCCTTTTGACCTTTACAGGGGTACGCACCCAACCTTTAGCTTACAGAGCTTACAAGTACGCAAGTATAGTGTATTTGGAGTGCGTACACGCAGGAAAGGTAGAGAGAACCTGCGTACCCAGAGATAAACATGTTTTCAAGTGACTTTCTCTCTCTTTGAAGTTTTTACATGAAGAGCAGAGGTATGGGGCTTGACAAAGAGGACAATGTGGCTATTGATGAGGCCATATAGACTGCAGATAGTCAAGGTGACAAATTTCAGTGTAACAGATGGTTTCTCAGGATACAATCAGGTTCTGGTATTAAAACCTGACAGACTGAAAACTGCTTTCTGTACCAAGTGGGGTATGTTCACTTATAGATGAATGTCGCTTGGGCTTGTGAATGTAGGCACAACATTTCAGTGTGCCATGGACATCGCCTTTCATGGACTCATTGGATAGAGCATGGTGGTATACCTCGATGATGTGACTGTGTTCTCAAGAAGACAAGAAGACACCATATGCCATCTAAAGAAAATCTTTGAGCAATGTCGAAGATACAAGATTTCCTTGAATCCCAAAAAGATCTTATTTGTAGTGTTGGAGGGGAAGCTCCTCGAAGACATTGTTGCCAAAAGTGGGATCAAGGTGGATCTAGACTGGGTCCAAACCATTACACAGTTCCCTTACCTAGTCAACAAGAAAGCCATGCAATCCTTCTTGGGCAAGATAAACTTCCTCCGGAATTTCATCTCGGATTATGCAGAGATAGTTAATCCCATGAAGGACATGATCAAGAAAGATGTAGTCTATAGTTGTGGTAAGAAGGAAAATTATGCATTCGCCTAGATCAAGCAAGCCATTGCAAAAGTGCATGTGCTCTACAACCCATATTTCAAGAAATATTTCCTATTATACACCTTCTCTTCTGATAATTCACTAGCTGCAGTACTCACTCAGAAGGACGAAGGTAATGATGAAAATCTCATCTCCTTCATGAGTGCAAGCATGCAGGGACCAGAGGTCAACTACCCCTCCATTGAAAAGCAAGATTATGCAGTTTACAAGGCAGTGAAACACTTCAGGCCCTACTTGCTGAAGAACCATTGCATATTCTTCCTCCCCCACCAAGCAGTCCGCACATTGCTTGTACAAAAAGAACTAGATGACAGGCTTGCAAGAGTATGACCTTGAAATCAAGCTAGTACACATGATCAAAGGACATGGACTCTACAGACTTATAGCTGAAGTAGTACATGCTCCAGAGAGCAAAGAAGAGATCGTCGGTTGGGAGCAGGAAATTGAGATGTATGACATAAAGTGATAAACACCCACTGAAGACGGAACCTCTTCATATGTAGATGTGCACTAGTACCTTGAGCACGACACCATACCCTCTCACTTTTCCATCAGATAGAAGAGGGCATTGCACCTGAAAGCTTTAGCATATCAGTCGATGCACGGAGTGCTTTATAGAAAACACAGTAGTGGATTTTTGCTCAGGTTCTTGGAGGCACATGAATTAGAGAAGGTTCTTCAAGATCTGCATGACAGACCGATCGGGGATCACTTTGTGGGAAACACCACTACACACAAAGTTATGCGAGCCAATTTTTACTGGCCCACATTATTCAAGGATCCACATGCTTATGCCCGCAAGTGCCAAGTCTATCAGTGATGCACCGACAGAACATGAACATCAACATGCCCACTGCATCCTATTGCAATGAACGAACCATTCCAACAGTGGGGCCTGGACATCATAGGGGAAATTTCCCTCATTCATCAAAGCAACACCACTACATTCTAATAGAAACTGACTACTTCACGTCGAGGGCAGAAGCAGTTCTGCTCAAATAAGTGAATGACCAAGAGTTCATCATCTTCCTCCAGAAGAACATGATCTCACGCTTCGACATCCCAGTATCACCTGTTTTTTATAATGCAAATTGTTTTTCGTCTTTGAAATTCTATGAATTTTCATTACAGAATGGTATTGTGTTAAAGCATTCATCTAACTATTACTTGCAAGGAAACGGTCTAGCAGAGCCCATGAATAAAAACCTCATCCATATAATCAAGAAGACTGTTTTCTCTGAGCAACGTAACTGGAATACTGCCCTGACAAATGCATTATGGGCTAACCGTGTAACACCCAAGCCCTCTCTGAATACCTCAATGTACTTCTTTGTTTATGGTAAAGAAGCCATCCTTCCTCCAAATATCTACTTGCCTGCACTTCACCTTTCCCAAGAATTACAAGGCAAGCCTTGCCAGCTAGTTTATAGTAGGATGAATTCCCTCCATAAGCTTCAGGATGAAAGGATGAAAGAAAAAGAAAAATTAACACTCCACCAAAATCATATCAAGAGATGGTTCGATAAGAAGTCTGCAGGGAAAGCTAATTTTTATGTTGGTGACTTTGTTCTGAAATGGGATAAGCCCCATGAAGACAAATGCAAACATACAAAGTTCTAGTCCCTATGGATTGGTCTGTAAATAGTCCACAAGAAGCTTGGCCCACACACGTATCATTTGCAATCACTTGACGGGAGGATTGAAAACCTTCTTGTCAATGACAAAGATCTCAAGCATTATTTTTAGTAGGCCTGGCTGCGCCCGTGCCATGTACATTGTCTGCTTGTTGCTTGTTGTTTTCATCTTGATTTTGTTGGCATTATGATGCATGTGTTATATATAGTAATTAGATGAATCTAAAGAAGAGATATCAAATGTGACAAAATGCATGGCAGTTGTGCTTACAGATGTGACAAAATGCAGGGTAGTTCAAAGGAATCAGTTCAAAAGTAATGTACAATGGCAACTCACTCATATGACAGTTCACAGTGTAGCAGGTTAACAGCAAAGGATTACATATCAGACTCTAGAGATTGCAGAAAGAGAGTAGTTTAAGAAGTATACGCTAGTTCACCATGTCCAAGCAGCGTATACACTTGGGTTAACAAAACAAAAGGATCTTATACGTATACACACAATTTCACAAAAGGAAAAGTGCATACATGTTGGAAAGCCAAGGTTTTGGTCCAAGGCATTTTAGTCAAAGGTATTTTGGTCCAAGGTATTGACCCACTCACTCAGATGACAGTTCACAGTGCAGCAGGTAACATCAAAGGATTACAAATCAGACTACAGAGATTGAAGAAAGAGAGTAGTTTAAGAAGTATATGCTGGTTCACCATGTCCAATCAGCATATACCCGCTGGTTAACAGAACAAAAGGAGCGTATATGTATACACGCAATTTCACAAAAGGAAAAGTGCGTACATGTTGGAAAACCAAGGTTTTGGTCCAAGGTATTTTGGTATGAGGTATTGACCCTAGGTATTTGGTCCAAGGTATTGGTCCTAAGTGGTTTTGGTCCAAGGTATTGTGAAAGGCCTAAAACTATATAAGGAAGAGAAGATCATTAGGCCAAAGTGTGCAAGTATTGAATATCTTATGAAGTGTTAGATCATATATGTAGGTTATGAGCTTCTGATGCTTTGCTTGATCTGATTTAAGGATGCGGCTATGTGGTTGATGATGGTTGATGGATCAGGATCATAAAGCCTAAAATGAATTATCATTATGTGGTTAGTTCATGGATAGTCTAGATCTGAATACTGACACATGTTTTATTCTGTAAATGCCATGATCTGGGTATGACTGAAGTCTGAAATGTCTGTGAAGTTTCAAGTTAGTACTTGCAGATGTATATGTTGTTTCACTTTGGTAAAAGCGTGTATACACGCTAGTTCAACACATCGAAGTAGCGTATACATGATGAAATATGATGTTTGAAGTTGCAGTTGGTTCTAGTTGTTGATGCAGAATTCTGGGTTATGCTTTATGTTCTAGTGACTGAATTCTGGTGATAGTATTTGGAATGTTCTGATTGATTGATTGTGATTTGATTCAGTGATGATGGATGAGATCTAATGATGGATCAGGATCATAATGACTTATCATTATGTGATTTGATAATGGATGGGCTAGATCTGATTGCTAATATATGTTTTATCCTTTATCTGGGTATGTCTAAAGTCGGGAAGTGCAGCGAAGTTATAAGTATTTACAGATCTATATGCTGGTTCGCTTTGGTGAAGTTTCATATGCACACTGGTTTGGCTCTTCCAAGTAGCGTATACACTCTGATGCACAGTTTTTGAAGTTACAGCTAGATATGAATGATGATGCAGTGTTTTGGATTTAGATCTGTGTACTGGTTACAGTGATTTATCATTTTCAGTGATTGGTTGATGCATATGTATTTGATGGTTGTATTGCAATGGTGATTGTCTCTAAGCTTCAATGTTGTTGATGGGTCCACTATGAAAATTGGATGAAACGATTCCTTCATGTGTATTGTTCTGTACCAGGAGCATCTACTCTAAAAATTTATGAAACGTGGTCCCTGGAGGAAGAAAGAAGGTCGTAGCCTTCTGTAGGTCAACGCCTATGTACTAATAAACAGATCGGCTAGTACAAGAGCTAGGGGGTTGTATCTCCCTTCCAGTAGAAGCTGGAGAACTAGAGAAGGTTGTAACCTTTTGCAGGTAGAATCCTGCGTAATGGTATGAGTCTACACCAGTACAATAGTGTAAACATATTTTATTATTATTAAAAGAAGACAGAGACGACAACAGCAGTTGGTTTTCACCCACATTGGGTTTCCACTTTAAATCTTCGTGTTCATGTGTGTTGCTCATTTGTTCATTTTGTTATTAACTGCACATGGTTATTGTTTAATGTTTAAGAAAGTACTGATGTATAGATTAAAGATCAACATATGATGAATTAACTTAATCATAAGTTCACTAGATATACGCTAGTTTCCTTAAGAACAGTTGCATGCACACGCGATTTCCCTTCACTGAAGTAGCGTATATAAATCTGATTATGAAAAGAAAAATTTATTGATTTACAAATACCGATTCAGCCCCCCTCTCAGTATTATTTCCAACAATTGGTATTAGAGCAGCTCCTTTGGCGGAATCTTGATTGCTTGAAGGAGATCCATAGAAACAATGGGAAAGAAGCTAAAGAAGAAAGCACCTCAAAAGAAGAAGGCATCTCAGGGGAACTATGACAGTGGGAGAGACAACTGGGGATGATGTGAAAGCAACTCTTTAGATTCATAAACACCTCAGAATGAAGATGAATAAGAAAAAGAACTATCAGGTACGAATTTGTTGTCCTATGGTGATCCATTTCTCTGTTCATTTGAAGATGATGAAAGTGATAGTGAAACAACTGAATTTACTCTTATGGGTGAAAGAGAAATATATCAAATAGAAGTAGAATTTAAAAATCTCACAGAAAAAATTAGAGATCAAGAAGATCTATTGGACAGAAGGGAGTGTGCCTTGAAAGAAGAAGCTACCGAACTAAAAGCCCAACTAGAGGAAGGAAACAAAGTAAGGAAGCAATACAAGGAAAAGGAAGATCAATGTCAAAAGCTGCAGGATGAAGTGACATCATTAAGAAATGAGGTAAACAAAAAGAGTACAACAATCAAGAAACTTAAAGATAGATCCAGTTGATATGAAATTCTTGAAGCTAAGATCCTCTCTCTAAAAGGAGATCTTGAAAAATCAAATAGGCAGAATGAAGAACTACTCCAAGCATTTGAAGAACAAGAAAATGAAGTTCTCGAATTAAGGCAACAAGTGGAAGAAGGAATAAAAGGTGAAGATTTTTTTTTTGTCACAAAAGAAAGAAATTTAGCAGATCTCGTTTAGGTCACATGAGCGAGAAGGGATTAAAAATCCTTGTTGGTAAAAATTTATTTCCAGGTTTGAAATCCTACAATCTTGATCTTTGTGAGAATTTTATATATGGTAGACAAAGAAGGGTTTCATTCCTTAGAGGTGGCCATGATAGAAAGAAAAATGTGTTAGAATTGATACAATCAGATGTGTTTGGCCCTGTTAACATCAAATCATTAGGAGGGGCATCATATTTTGTAACATTTATAGATGATGCATCCAGGAAGGTTTGGGCATATCCTATGAAAAGTAAAAGTGAAGTGATTGGAATATTTCAAAATTCCATGTTGTTGTTGAAAGAGAAACTAAAAAATTGCTTAAGTGTTTAAGAACAGATAATGGTGGAGAATATTGCTCAAATGCATTCAAAGGAATATTGTAACAGGTTTGGCATAGAGCATGAAAAGACTATGCCTGGTATTCCTCAATAGAATGGTGTCACAGAAAGGATGAATTGCACCATTATGGAAAAGCTGCGAAGTATATTGTCCAATTCTGGTTTGGAAAAGAATTTTTGGGTTGAAGCAGTCAAGACCGCATGCAACCTCATAAATAGATCTCCAACTACAGGCTTGGATAGCGTGTTACAGATCCATTTGGGCACATCAAATCCCAACATCCATATCAGTGTTTTAGGGCTCATCAAACCCTAATTTCAATTGCTTCATTCCCTAAACAAGTCACCCCTTTGAATGCCTCCTTCCTAGATAGTTTCATGACCTGAAGACATCTAGAAATAGCCTCTAGAGGGACTAGCGTAGGTAAGCCCTTATGAAGGTGCATTGCAGAGCAGTTAAGTCCAATGCCAGGGTGCTCTGTAGAACACTTAGGCTTCCTTTCACATGTGTTGGGAGAGAATGAGCGAAATTCACATAGGGTTTTGGGAATATTATTGTCTTTTGGAGTCATCTAAAAGTTTCCTTGACTTATCAACTCCTATGAGCTTGAAAATGGATGAGGAATGAGTTAAGGTGCATCCTATCCTCTCATCCCTTCCTCCATGGAACTAATTCTAAGTATGGAAGGCCATTCAATGCCACCATTAATGAAAAAAACTCTCTCATCTTCCTATAAATTAACCACTCATCTAAGTGATCAGGGGTCAGACTTTGTTGAATTGTAAGGAGACAATGCTGCTATGAAATTTGGCTTTGAAGTAATTATTGTGATGCTACAAGTTTGTCATGCTTTTGATGTGATGTGGATGGGATCCAAGCTGGAGGAATGGCTTTGAGTTAGACAACAATGGTTGTAATTCCTTCTTCTCTCTAGTAAAATGTTTGAACCTTTTTCCCATATGTTTGTATTGTTTCATAATGCTTATGTGTGTGAATTGTATCTAATTCCTTTCACTTATATTCAATAGATTATATGCTTTCATTGGTTCTTTGTCTTCTATTGTGTTTACAAAGTACTTCTCAAGTGGATTAAGTACGGGAAAGAGTGACGGAATCGATACAAGGGAGACGAGAGGAAAGTGGAACTACAAGTAGGCCTTCTATCTTCTCATCTTATCTAT
>APFE030957557.1:75118-109706 GCA_000404065.3 Pinus taeda | reverse complement strand
TTGTTCGTAGAGGAGATGTCGCCCACGCTCCTTTGCCTTGGCCGTTCACAATCCTCCACTATCCTCGTGAATGGACACCTGCACACAAAGGGAACAACACAAACACAAGCGTGAAATCTAATAAATGCAATTATACATCAGTCAGGAAGGACATAATTCAACATTAATCATCATAACAATGAGAATGGAACCATAATGATAGTCATCTATTATTAATAATCAACAAAGGAGAATACAACCAACGTCCTGACGTCAAGTCCTCCTTTGGCTAGGTGCTCCGCTACACAAGTCTTGCAAAGCTTGAAGGGATGAGGGAAATGCCTCTCTCTCTTTGGTGACAAGATCTCCTTGCTTAGGTTAAGCCTTATGGACACAAAAAAGGCTCTTGCAACTCTAAACTCTTATATCTTCCTTTCAGCACAAGTATAATTACCACTACCACTACCACTAGCTTGCTCAAGGCATGGAGACAAGATTTTATATATGAAAAGGAAGGGATAAGATCAATCACAACAATAATAGATTTGGCTTCATCAATTGGAAACTTCTATGGAATGGTGGAAAACTACTTCCCATTCAAGGAGATTCGGAGCCAAACCATCTTCACTTAACATAGATTCAGTTGGTGAATGAGTTGGAGAGAACTTTCGGAGGTTGATTGGTTAAAAACTTTGCCCAAAAAGGTTGGCGCGATTGTGACTCTGGGTAATAGTGCGCCCCTTTTATAGGATTTTCCCCATTGGCGCGGGCAGAACACAGTGGCCCAGCGCTAATGTAAAAAGGGCTATTTTTAAGGGCAAGCTGCAGGAGATGTCTTCAGGGCATATGAAGCTCATGTTCAGAGGGGAATGATGCAAGTGGTTTCAAGTCTTGTTACTTCTCACAGGTCCCAGAATGTGTCCTCCAAGGTGCAGGAGAGGGGTAATAGGGATGGTGACAAATAGTGACAAATTACTGTGTAACAAGACCACTGGCACATGCAGGTCCCAATCAGTTTGTTCTGCGTGGAAAACTCTGTTCATGATTCTGCATAGCTTTGTGAATGCTTCGACGTGGAACATTTGTGGTGTGCATCGATTTCCCTGCTATCGTGTTGGGTTCTCCTTTGGAATGTGTCCTCCAAGGTGCATCGCTTTCCCTGCTATCGTGTCGGGTTCTCCTCTGTGAAGCTCTTCTTAGCTTCCATGAACATCTCCTTTGCGCGTTCTAATTCAAACTTAAGTTCGTTTGTAGAGGCCTTGCAAACCCATGTATCTTCCTTGGGCTACTTCCCCTTATCATCCCCTGTAGTCGCACTACTTCTGAGCACTATATTCACATATGGGTCTTCTTCGCACAGTTCAGACCTCATCATTTGAATATTTTGAGTCGGAGTAGGCTAGAGTACCCATTTCTCATGCATCTGTGCGATCAACATAGGACAATATACCATTTCATGATCAAGCTAAGCACAGTATGAATAGTATACCCTTGTCAAGTTAGTACAATTGCAGGCGTAGTGCCTCGGTCCTCTGCAATTGTAACAAATCAACTATTCGCGGTCCCTTCCTGGCCCCATTCCTCATCATCCTCAACCTCGCCCTTGAAAGCCACAACGCGCCATTCCCGCCACTGGGTCGGGGGCTCACATTTTTGTCTGCATCCGATAGGCTGGGGTCTGACCCATCATTAATTCGTGGCTCCAACAAGTATGCTTTTCGTGGCCTACTGACCTGTAGAAATTACAAAACAACTATTGGGGAGTCAGTGTATACTTCTACAACAAATGAAAATTATCCGTCGTGTGCTTCCCTCCTATCTGACAGATCATGCACCATATCATGGGTGCTGCACTTGGCCCTGCCTATGCCTCCATTCTCAATGGCATTGCCCCCCCTCCTACCAAGTAGTTCACGAATACTGGATAGTGGTCCTTGTCATGGCCCTAGCCTTTGAATTTTATACACCACACTTCCTCGTGCGCCTCTGGCTGCAGTGCCCTATCCTGCTTCAAGCTATGCATTTTCAGGTAGGGATCTATAGTTGCATGTGGATTTGTTGAATTCCCAACCCAGATCTTGTATTGGTGTTTCATGCAACCCCATCATTATTTCCGACACTTTGGCCTGGGTAGCAATTTTTTGTTGCGACAGCGCCATCCTTAGGTGTGATGTTAGAGATGCCAAAAACCATGCATGATGTTGCACATCCATGAGTGTCATATTAGCCTCATGGATCATACTCTTCAGCCGTTGATCTAGATCGTAGGGGGTCTTGCTTAGAAGCATCGCGATCTCTTTAGATCTGATGATTGACTGTGTCTCTGATTTCGGCCGGCTAAATTCTCTGTTCAGCGCTTTCTAGATCTCTGTTATTCCCGCATTTGGGTGATCATTGGAATGCTTGATATACCATGTCAATGCGCGATCTTGCAGTGCGCTCACCAGTGTAGCCTTCTTAATGTTTTCATTCGTGACCCCTTGTGCTTCCCACGCTACTCTCACCACGAACCAGAACTGGTCTAGATCGTCATTCCCTACTCGTTTGAATACGGGTAGCTTGATCGCACTCGCCATGCTAAACTGCGAGTTTGGTGGAGGTGGAGTGGGTGAAGATGGAGGTGAAGTAGGTGAAGCGGGTGATGGCGTAAGTGGAGGTGATAATGGTGGAATGTGTTTCCTTATCAAATTGATTGCACTTCTCGAAGAGACCCGAGCAAGCTCTTCCTCTCTCTCTCGTGAAGGTGAAATCAAGGGATTGTTTCCTAATCCCTCACTACCTTTGTATATATTTCCGCTCTGCGTCATTCCAAACACTAATGTATTCACATAACCCTCTTTTCACATAACAATATTTTAATCCAAGTATTCAACGTTTTAATGTAATTACCTTGTGGTGCCTTGAGAAAATGTCATTCTGCTTCGCTATAGCTCATGGTTGTGTCTACCGCGAACTCAGTGATAAACACCCCTATTATCCGGTCGAGCCAATGGTCCATAGCTCGTGCAAACTTATCTTCTGGTGCCTCTAATCTGCGCACTAACTTTGGAGTCCACACTATCGGTTGGTTGATCTTACACCTTCCTTGGCTATCGATTAACCTCGCGATCCACTCATATAGTTGAGAAGGAAAATATGCGAAGAAGATCTCATGGATTTCCATATACACGTAGCGATCCAGCCACCTTTTCTCAAATACTTGCAGAGTTCTGTTTTCATGTGTCACGAACTCGTGAAGCTTCTTGTCCAACCACTCTTCAATTTCCTTCTTTCTTATGTTCCATTGGTACGACATCTGACATCCCTTAGGTAGATCCTGGTCCTGGCAATGGAACGATTTGTTAGCTTGTTGGGGCCTAACCCAGGTTCAAAAGTGATTTAGCCAAACAAATCCCGAAACTACCGGCCCTTTCGGCAACAGTCCGTGGTGTGTGGACTGAGGTCTCACCCGAGGTAGTAGGGGAGGGTGCTGGAACTAGGTTTCTGCACCCTAGGGATGTCTTGATGATGTCTGGGAAGTTCGTGAACCAAACCTGCACACTTGTGATGCTCCATGTAGCCGTCTATCCTTCGCAACTTGTGCAACTTCTTTCGCGTAGCTCTATAAAGAGTGCGAAGAGGTGATGTCGATATCCTTATTCCTTACTATGCTTTTATTATAGATATTAAGTTAATTATGTGGGGCCAATATTCTGATTACTCATTCAACTTCCATAACAAGTGCGCGCAATCATAAACTATAAAGAAATGCATAAATATAACAGAAGCATAGATACAGAATATTCCAAAATGAACTTATATTTTATTAATTCTCTGTCCCAGTACAATCACAAATCCGCCCTACGCACTCAGCTACAAGGGTCCATGCACATAGCTGTTGACTCTACCAGGCCTCTGCGCACTCAGCCACAGAGCCTCTTCCTACTACTACAACCCAAGGCTCGGACTCACAGAATCAGAGCTAATTCATCATCTAAAACTCACATGACTTCTCAAAGCTAAGACTGACTTTACACTTAAAGCCTCGCTCTGTTTATATAATCCCATGGTCCGTAGACCATGGGTAGGCTGACATACCATACATTAAATTATATTGTTTTAGTGCAGACAAGCATAGTCTCTCGCGCTCTGCGCCCACATTTCGCAGGGTCTTTACATTACACTTGACCAAAATTCAGGCTTCAAGCCCCAAAAACATACTACAGTGGGATCTTCTGCCCAACAAATGGAAACTAAAAGATAATAACTAGAGATACAAGCATAGGATAAACCTCAAGAGAAGACAAATCAATTTTGAAGTGGGATATCTAGCTCTAACATATTTATGGAAAGTAATATTTCTAAAGAATGAATGAAACACGATGAAGCTGAAAAAGATTGGACACTCCAAAATATTGAGGAAAATTTTAGCTAATGCCTATGAATTTGAGCTATCCCCTGATATAGGAATCTATCCAATATTTAAAGTACTATAATTTTACCCTTACAAGGATCTTGAAGAAGAGAAGGAGGATAAGAAAGAGAATCTTAGCTGAAAAACCATCTACCTACAACAATGAAATTATAATTTGAAAAGATCTTCCATGAAAAGTTTGTCAAAAGAACTCAGAAGAAAGACTACTATGAATACTTGGTTAAGTGGATGGGGCTCCTCACAGATGATACAACCTCGATGATTGTGATAAAAATACAAATGAATAGCCAAACTACAAAAGATCTCATAGATAGCATTCGATGAAAGCCTTTTCTTCCATGGGAGTATGATGAGCGAGCATCCTAAATCCAATTTCATTTTCTACACATAAGTTTTCTTTTTAGTAAATATTATAGTTTTAGGAGAATCTATGTTTATTTGATAGTTAAGTTGAGTTGTCTTCAAGGTATAGATGTAAATAATATAATAAATATCATGATATTTTCCTTCTAGAATTAGAATAGTTGTATGAAAGATATGAGGACTATTGGTAATGATCTGATATTTATGTCTAAATATATTTTTCCCAGACCCCAAGAGAAAGAAGAAAAATGGGGAGAGGGATTTAGGTTTGTCTCATGATGAATACTAACAAAATAGCTTTTGTCTTTCTTCTTTAGATTGTTTGTGAAAAATTCCTATGTGGAATGACTAAACTATTGTTTGATCTAATCTCTGTTCACATGCATTTTTAGTTCATAGTTGCATTCATGTTCTACATTAGGTAAATCTAGTTTTATGCATTGAATCATTTTACGAAAGAAAGGAGGATAGTGATTCAATTTAGTGAGTAAATTGGATTACGGACATTTCGAGCCAGAATCGGGTCATGACCATTGTCAAACTTTTGTGAATCCTGAAACCTGGTCTTAAAGGAAAATATACATGCATCCCTTTCTAAGCCAATAGAAGAAATGAACCATTGTGATCTCACCAGCATGGGACAACCAAGGAACCTTCGTTGAATTTGGTTTTCACGGTTCCCACTAGGCTCTACTTGCATCGTGTAATAGTTTGGTCTCACCCACACCATGCAATAGTTTGGAACTCAACCACACCATGCAATTTTTTAGAGTTCACCCACACCACACAATAGTTCAAATCTATCAGTTTTCGAATGAAGTTAGAGCTCATAGGTTTCCACCTGGTCTCACCAATACTACACAGGGGATGAAGGTTGTAGCCTGAGATATAGGTTGTGGCATAAATTGCATGGGACTCGAACAACATCGTTGCATCACTTTGGTATAAAATATGTTATCTCTCTAATAAATCTTCAAAATATCACAACATTGTAGAATCTTCAAGACTTGGCTCTTTGGTATTTTCTAAATCTTCATACAATTGACATTATTCCTTAAACATTCCTACAAATGTAAGGCTAAAATGTCTCTGATGGAAATGGACCTTGGAATTCCTTGCACAATACTCAACTTCCCTTCATTATCAAGACATGTACCTGTAGTACTATGGGAATATAAGATAACATGATGCTTGTCCAACCAATCTAGTTTAATAAGGGAATCATAAGACCCCAACGATGTAATAGTATGATCAACATTTGTATTCTCTTCATTTAAGTCTATGGGGAAACCCAAGCAATGCCATCGATGATTCTCTTGGTTCTAGTGGCTAACTAAAGCAAGCATGATCTTTAAATATTTTTTTCATTAAGTAAATTCTATCCACTAATTTAGGATCAATGTAACTATGGCTCGTTAGTAAATTAATGAAAATGGCAACAAGATGAGATTGATGTTTTACATGTAGGTATTTCTAATGTCTTCAGCCATTGTGGGCTCTTAAATGTTTCAAAAAGTCCCCATTTTGTCATATCCATGTGGTAAATCTTTGTACAAGAGGTTTGCTTTACATCCCCAACATTTGGTTGGTCGTCTTTGTCTTTTTCCCAATGAATATTCCACTTTGGGTTAATATTGAGCATGCTAATTTTATTCATAACTATAAATATTATTTGTTTTGAAAGGTGTTTTTAATTCTTATTCCACCATTCTTACTTTTCCTTCTTATTAGTACTACAATATCTCTAAAAGGCTTCTTTGCCTTTGTTATGTTCATAGTAAATGAAGAAAAATAGAAATGAAATGATTTATAATCTTACCTTCCACTTCAATCATATGATATTGATGTTTGGAATGTATCTTTTGGTAATGTATTAAGTTTTTGCGGGCTCTTGGATATTGTGCAAAGTCCCCATTTTGTCATCTATGTGAGGTCAATCTTTGTAAAAGATGTGTCCTTTAAATCCCCAACATTTGATTGGTGGTCTTCCTCTTTTCTATAAGGAATATTCCACTTTGGGTTCATCTTGAGCATGCTTATTTTATTGATATCTATATTTCTTTTTTTTTAAACGTGTTTAGAATCCCTTCTTCCTCTAATCCTACTTTTGCTTCTTATTAGCCCTCGAACATTTCAGAAAATATTCTTTTCCTTTGTTTCATTCATGCAAGTGCATGGCCTTCCTAATGGCCTTAGCCAATGCCCAAAGCTCATCAAATTGAATATTTCTTTTAGACAAAGATGATAATCCACATAAGAACCTCTAAATTTTCACTTTCTCCTCCTCGTTAAATCTTGCATACCTCAACAAATTTCTTCGATGTTCCTCCATGGCCATGTTTCCTAATTTGATTTCAATTAACACATGTGTATTATTATCTTAGTAGTGCTCTCATTTTACACTGAAAATATTTCTTGAATTGCTTCTAAGAAATAATTTTCTCATCAATGTGCTTGATTTTGTTCAATTGGCACCACCACATAGAGGATTTACCTTGAAAATGATACATGGGTACTCTAGCTATTATACAAGTTAGAAATGTAGCTATGTAGTCAAAAATATTTTTTTAATTCAAGGTAACCAAGTTTCAACATCATATCCCATTTTCACCATCAAAAGTTAGTGGCTTAAGTTTCATAAGCTCACCCTATAAACTATCCAACTCATATCTTCTTCTTTTATGTCTAATAGGAAACACTTTTGGGTTACTCCTAGACTCTTGAGATCCATAAATCTTAATCGATGAATGAGTTAATGAATGATGATATCTCTAAGATTTGTTGGCACTTCTTGGCTTCCTAGATACTTTATAGTTAGTTCTTCTTGCATGAGGTCTTTCTTCTTCATTTCTTGAGCTTGGATTACTGTTTATTTGTTTTTGCAATTGATTTATACTTTGCAATAGCTAAGTCACTCATCTAATGTTTTTCCTTGTATACTCTTATTAGTCTTTCATTTTCAACCATCTAGATCTAAAACTCTACTCTCAAACTCCTCATAGTCATCACAAATTTTGTTGGTTCCATATGGATTCTATGGTCACCATTATATTAAGTCTCTCCATTACCCAAACTAACATTTTTGGGTTTGTCTTGTCTTTCATGAGTGTAGATGCTTCATGCTTCCTCCATGCCATTAGTGTACAACCCTAAGCTTGTCATGTTCTATTGATATTATTGGAAATTTGGCATTGTCTAGATTTCCAGTGGCATCAAGTGTGTTGGCATTGATGTCAACGAGAATAGAATTAATGTCGGTGGCAACATATGTGCTGGCATTGATGTTAACCAGTTTAGCATTGATATCCACTAGGCTAGAAATGATATGCATGGCATTTTAAGCTTAGGGGGAGTCCTATGGTTGTTTCAGTCCTTGGTAGAGAACCATCATGGTAGCAGGATATGGTAAGAAGATAAAATATTGTATCTATGATGGTTATGGAATCCAAAGATTTGAAGAAGTTTATACCTTCAGAGTTCAACTTAAAGGCTCATGGAAGTGCAATGGTTAGATGGTGCTTGGAAAGAGATTTCCAATAGAATGTGGAATTCCGTGAATGGCTTCCTTGACCAAGAGTTATTGCTATAAAAATTTCAGTCCCCCAAAGTCAAAGTTGCGGAAAAAATATTGGTAGAGGACCCTCTAATGGCATGCTATTTTGGTCGTTTTGCTAAACAAGGTGGAGATCTAAAGCTAAGTTGCTAAAGGATAGCTGCATGGATGTGGGAAAACAAAGTAGCACCAAAGACAATTATCATTGGCCTATGGTGGAGCCCATTATACAACTAATCCTAGTGGTAGCACCCTAAAAGGTTTAAACAACACGTGAACGCGAAGGCCAAAATGGAAGCATTGGACGAGCATGGATCCAAAAAGAAAGGAAAGAATTTTGATAAAACAATGGAAGTCCCACTTGATAGCTAAGCTCATGGGACTTAACCCATAAATTTTAAAGGGGCACACAAGGTGAAGGTTGGGATTGAAGCATCAAGCAGACGTGGAATTGGCAGTAGCAGGGAGCTTTTTGATTGGATGATGGTGGAGCCCTCTTTACAGACAGGCCTAGAGGGAATACCTGAGAATAATTAAAGAAACACATAGGTGAAGGCCTGGGATGGAAGCATCGAGGCAACATAACAATAATGCCACAAGGTAGAGCGATGCAATGTTAAGGAAATGGTTGGGACACTTAGAAATTTAACGAAGGAATTCAACACATAATAAAGGGTTGAACCATCATTGTCTCTGTACCTAGAATATAACGTTTGAATGAGAATGGGACAAATGACGCAATGTCATTAGCTCGAGGTGATTGGTTGTAAGCAACATTGCTAGGTGACATAAGCATGATGTGAGTATGGGAGGAAACGTGGCATGCATTTTCAACATTTTTGGGTTCCCCAAGTGGGCCAAAAATATGTGACACTTGGATGAATCCCTACATGCCATGTGGGAGTAGTGATGTAAGCATGACATCATCCTTGAGGCTTTATCCTAGAGGAAATAGAAAGGTGCACAAGTGAAAGAATCGGGCTGACATGGTACTAGGCCAATGTAGTAGAGAAATGACCAATGAAAATGGGCATAGTGCGGTCCCATAGAACACATAAGCCTATAAGGATTGACCCAAAAGGAAATAAAAGGGGGTAATGGAGGAAGTGTAGGATGATAAAACCGGGACATATAAGCATGTATGGTTGGAAGTGGTGACCAATGGGAGAAGAGGAAAGGTGGCCCCAAGGGAAAACTCATCCTATAAAGCTCATCCAATAATTTTTTCTAAAGGCATATAAATAATAGCATCAAGATAAAAGTGTTGGGAGCCAAGCTCAATCACGAGGAAATAGTTTTGTGTACCTGTAAAACTACAGGCTTAAAAATTCAAAGGTATCGGAATATAAATGAATTGCAGTGGTGTTACAAGTCAACCCAGTAGGCTTTCGATTGGCTAGTGGTTGTAACGGGTGGACCCATAGAACATGTCACCCCACAAGGCAAAATTTAAAAGGCTTTAAAGGTTGGAATAGAAAATTGTCAAAATAAAGACATCAGGGGCTAATGTAAAACCTAGGACATGGTCCCATGTGCAGTTGGAGACCAAGGGCATGGAGGAATATAAGCCATCAAGGATTAAAGGTAAAAATGGGTTCTAAAGGTAAAAGGATCCAGGGTTAAAGTAAAGCACTAAGACATAGTTTCATTTCGTCACTAAGACAAAGGGTACAAAACATTTAATGCATGGAATTTAAGTGCTTGGGGCTATAATAAGGAGAGTTTCCCGTAAGCTAGTCTACAATGGTTTTGTAGCATTTCTCATGCTATTGTCACCATGGGTATACATGCTATTTTCAATAAAGAAAATGCTACGGGCCTTTGGTTTTACACAAAATTGTTGGGAAATATGTTTGAATGGATCAAATGAGTCGACAACAATGAATTGAGAATTTGAGTCAATGTGATTTTCTAGGAACATCACTTGCATTAACTCAATATAGTGGAGGACCATGATTTTCAAGGGGAGAAGTTGACTCTAAAACAATAACGTCTGAGATTTCTTGCATGCTGTGAAGAATTAAAATTGAAAATAGGTAAGTGTAGAAGCTTTGATAATAGACCAAGAGAGAGATGCCTGAAGTACAATCTGAGCTGTTTGGGAAATTAAAAGAAATAGAGAACCATGTTATTTTTGCAGAAAAAATTCATGAGTGGTACTCCTTGAGTGTGTAGGTAAGACTGAGGTTTCATTATCAACATAGGAAAACACTTAGAATCCCATTCCAAGATGCAACTCCAATTGCCAAGTATTCAACAATAACAACAACATGGAGAGAAATAATGAAGCATTCTCTTGGGCAGTGTGGATGACAGCAGAGACCACATCATTCCTTGTGTTGCAAAGGAAAAAGGAAAAGTATTTTTGGTGCGCAATTAGGGGAAATGCATCATTATTGATTGAATTGTGTGGATAACTTTTTGTATTGGAAATATATTGTGAGAGGTTGAGAGTGCCTGAGTAGAAGAAAATGACTAAGAGATGTTATGTGCCTAATGTATAAGGGCTGGGAACAATGAGTTACTATAGATTGGATAGAGGATGCAAAGAGGGTTGAGTATGAGTGAAGGCTAATGAACATAATAGAGGGCCAAATGCAGAGGACAAAAAAGGTCCAAGTCAATGAAAGTAGAGCTCAAAATAGGCAGAGAGGCTTCCACTTACAATGAATATTAGTTCTTTATTGAGTATGGGTTGGAGCCTACAAACTAAGTAGTGCTTCCATGTAGCCAGTCATTAGAGCCATGTATCCAGTATACTAATCTAATGAATTTATCTTGCGCTTAGTTGAAGGAGAATCCACATTCACCCTCGCATCATGCATAAGTATCTAAAATTATATGGTTCTCTTCCTAACTTCTCTGGATGGTTCTTGAGTGTCTGTCTCCACTATGTGATCATCAATCTTTTGGATGCTCCATAAAATCCTGAGGCTCCTCCTTTGGAGCTAAAATCTCCTCCTCCAGTGGGATCTGAAGCTCCCTCTCAAGAGAGCACTGCATGGCCTCGTCTTTATCAAATTTGACATCTTGTTACACAACTATCATTTTGAGGGATCTAAAATGAACATGATAGTTGTGGAGTTTTTTGTGAGGCCCACAACTACCCCCAACTCTGTTGTCAGATGTAGCTTCTTCCTTGATTCTTTGGAGACATGGAAATAGACATAGGCTCCAAGAATCTTGAACTATGACACATCTGACTTCTTCCCCGAGAAATCTCCTTTGGTGTGATCATGCCAAGAATTTGATGAGGACTCTTCTTCTACAGATAGACCAATGCATTGCATGCTTCAGCCCACACATGTAGAGGTAGATTTTGATCATGGAACATTTCCTATCTTGCTCCCATATTTCTTCTTTTATTTCTCTCAGCCACCCGATTATGTTCTGTGTTCTCAGGTGTTCTCAACTCTCATCGAATTCCTTCTTTTGCACATAAATTTTTAAACTCATTCGACATGTACTCACCTCCATTATCACTCTCGAGAGCCCTCACCTTCTTGCCTATTTCTTTCACCACTAGTTCCTTGAACTCTAAGAAGTTAGCGAAAGTCTCATCCTTCTTCCACATGAAGAAGATCTATCACTTCCATGAGATTTCATCAATAAATATGACCAAAATACTTGTGTCTAGTAGTGGAGATTTTTGATAAAGGTCCAGAGACATTAGAGTGGATCATTTCAAGGATTGCATGTTCTCTATCGTCCTGATCATGGAAAGTGGATTTTGTGTACTTTCCCAAGGTACACCCTTTGCATGTGTCTTGCTTCTCTAGTGATCCTTTGAGGAGGCATTTGGTAATATGTTGCATGATCTTCAAATTCCAGGATGGAAATGTACAAGTCTTCTATGCCAAAGGTCGCTAACATTGGGACTCTGCACCTTCTCTGCCTTTGGGCTTAATGCATCAAAATTCTCCATGTCTAGCCCGTAGAAGTTCTTCACATGAAACATTATCTTCTTCACCTAATCTCATGGAAATGTGTCTCAGGAATGCCTTTCCTTTGATGAATATTAGATTGTAACCATGGTCTTCCAAAACTAAAACAGAGAAAAGATTCTTATTTAGACCCAAAACAAAAATGACATCCTTGAGCCTGAGAGGGGAGCCCAACTCCCTATGAAAGGTGGTTGTACCAATCCCAGTCATGCTATACCTTCCATCATAATGCATCTCTATATGTAGGAGATCCTTCTCCTCTAAATCACTGGAAAAATATATATTCCCCTTCATATGGAATGAGGCACCATTGTCGAGGTACGACACACTTCCCATCACTGTGTTGGCCATGCATGCAATGAGATTAAAATCAAGCTCGAATTGTGAAGCCAAAGCTTCACTCACTAATCCTCCCGAGGTCTTCTTACTTACCTTCTTGTGTCGACACTTTGTGGCACATTGCCCAAATTCATGACAGTGAAAGCGTTTGATTATAGGCAAGTATTTCTTCTTGCCCCCTTGACTAGATTCTATAGGTTTTAACCCTATACATAATTTACCGGCATATGAATTATAAAATCATAAAATACACAATGGTGAGAACATAAAACATAAAAACATATACACACAAATTTTCTCCTGGATCTCAAACCGGGATTACTAGATTGATTTTTCATTATATTCCTTTTAGTGTTACAATACAAATATTTACATGCCAAAGAATTCATAAACCCCAATCCATTATGAACTGAATGGAAAATGGCATCCACCCATGGAATTTACCCGTGGTATTGTATGTGGAATTCACCCATGGTATTCATCAACCCATGGTATTTATCTACCCATGGTATTGTAAGTGGTATACACCAATGGTATTCATTCACCCATGCTATTTTCCCATGGTATTGTGACATCCACCCATGGTATTCATTCAACCATGATATTTACCCACCCATGGAATTTACCTGTGGTATTGTAACTAAAAAGGTTATAAGTAAGAAGTCACATTTTGTAAAAGACAGATAATCTACCACAATGTAGCCTTTATAGTTATTATATTTTTAATAAAAAAAGTTTTGTTGTGGTTTTGTTTATTGGGTGTTCTCCTCCTTTTCTTCTAGCATTTTAGTTTTTTAGATCTTGGGGTCTTTGCCCCCAAGATCCATTTCAACTTTTTATATCTTGGAGGCCTCCCCCAAGATCAATGGTATCATATTTAAGTTATGATTCCATGGGAATGATGGTTTGATTCATATTTTAGTTTCAAAATTTTGCAGCAATAGTCAACAAACTTCAGGCATGTCTCGCAGCTGCCACAAAGTAGTTTCTTGGGTAAAGCAAAATTAAAGTTTCCTTTTTCATTTTTTTACAAGAATTTTCTTGGGTGGAGAGTTTACAGTTCAGATATAAAAATTTTGGTGCAAATTTTATAAAAATAAATAATAGATCTATATTCCTTACAAAAAAATACCCAAGTTCAAAAAACAAATCAGTCGAATTGGAGTCCAGATGAGGGAGATATCGTTGATTTAAAATTAGCTATGTTGCATAATTTTTTCTGACGAAAATTCATGGACAACAGATCTCCTGTCAATTTTTGCAGTTTTGTGTATAATTCCAGAAAATTTATTGTAGATATGAGCTCCTCTAAAAAAATCACCCAATTTCAAAAAACAAATTGGTCAAATCAGAGTTCTGATGACGTAGATATCTTTGATTTAATATTAGTTATTTCTTTTTTTAGAATTTTTGTAACTGTGGGATAGTTGGAGTGCAAATCATAGTTTCCACAGTGTCCAACATTCAGATTGGGTTCCCTTTGGATATGTGACCTCCCACCCCACTTTAGTAGGCACCTGCTTCACATTCATCAATTCATCATATCAGAATTTGGCTTGGGTTCCTTGGAGATGTGCTTCCCAGCCCAGGCTATGTAGGAACCTACTACTTCATCAACAATCAGCGTCACAATTATGGGTCAACCACACAAAATCCTTGTCATCGAAGTCAATTTTCTAGGTCATACATTGTTAGTATCACAACTAGTCATAATCATTAGAGGGTATCTCTATCCTTGGATCTTTGGTTTTCATGGTTATGGGTCATCCACAAACCCACACTTCATTGATTTCCATTTGCTAGGTTGCACGTTGTTAGTATCACAGTTGATCACAATCATTACATGGTATCTCTATCTTTGGATTTTCGTTTGTCATGGTTATGGGTCATCCACAAAGCCACACTTTATCGAAGTCCATTTTCTAGGCCGCACACTATTAGCATCACACATGGTCTCAAGCATTACATGGTATCTCTATCCTTAGATCTTCATTCATCACGATTATGGGTTAACCACACGAAACCCTTCTTTTCAGTGGCTCTTCATATTCAACAAAGGATTTGTAGGAGGGAACTTCACGCAATGGGGACCATTTCTTCTTAAGGAGGGAGGAATGATCTGAATGGAACTCCACGCATCCACCCCTGTTATTCATCCACCCATGGTATTGATCAACTGATGATATTTATCTACCCATGGTATTCATTCACCCATGGTATTTTCCCATGGTATTGTGACATCCACCCATGGTATTCATTTAACCATGGTATTTACCCACCCACAGAATTTACTTGTGGTATTGTAACCAAAAAAGGTTATATGTAACAAGTCACATTTTGTAAAAGAACGGATGGTCTGCCACAATATAGCTTTTATAGTTATTATCTGTTTTAATAAAAAAAATATTTGTGGTTTTGTTTATTGGGTGTTCTCTTTTTCTTCTGGAATTTCGTTTTTTCAAATCTTGGGGGTCTTCCCCCTGAAGATCCATTTAAACTTTTTAGATCTTGGGGGGCTCCCCCCAAGATTCAGATCACATTAACCATACATTAGAACATAATCGTATTTCCCTTGATCGTATCTCTTATCCATGATAACACTTAGAAATAGTTTTTGAGTTAATCGGTCAACTTAGCTAGGGTTTTTCAATTTTATCAAAATAAAGTTCATGATCATAGTGGTTTTGCTCATCACGACATGATGTGGGGTCCATCTAAGTTCAGATAGGGTCAATCATTAAATTTTAAAGTTCCCATATTTCATATGTGTTGGGTCTATTTGTTCCTAACTGAAATTTGTCAATTTTACATAAATCCGTAGCAACTCTAGTTATGTATACTAGGTATTTGCTATGAAAGTTCTTGACACTTTCATAGTGAATCTATTTTTTTGAACAGCCGTCTTGCTATGAAATTGGGATAAACTGCACAAGTAGGCTTAATAGTGAAGTAACGGTTCTTTAGGTTTAAAGGTTGTGATTGGTCAGTCTTCTGATGGGTCATGATTACACTTTATCACGTTTTGTCCATTTTCCCTATATAGTAACACAACATAGCTTCTTGCTGCTAACTCTCATTTTCATATTTTACTTTCCAGCCATAAGCTTCACGCTATCAAAGAATTTTCTTGTTGTCTCTCACACGAGCCTAACTTTCATGAATATGATTATGATTATGATTATGATTATGGTTATCGCTTTTATGATTATGAAAAACGCAAAATCATTAGGAGCAAAGATGTCATATTCAATGAAAAGGTTTTGTATAAGGATCAACTGTAGGAAAAGAAACAAGGAAAAGAAAATAGAGAATACATAGTGCTTGATGAGATCACAAAAAAAGTGATGGTGCCTAAAAATCATAATGATCAACATCCAGAACAACAACCACAACAACAACAAGCTCCTCAAACATGTGAAGGTGGTGTTAGAAGATCTACTAGAATAAGTAGATGCACTAAACGATACTCTCCTTCATTATATTATGTACTTTTGATTGATTCTGCTCAACCAGAATGTTATGAAGAAGTAGTATAGGTAGATACCAGGAAGAAGTGGGAGCAAGCCATGAAAGAATAGATGGATTAATTTGCACATAACCAAACTTGGGACTTAGTCAGTTTGCCCGTAGGTAAAACAACATTGCCGAATAAATGGGTTTACAAGGTGAAGGAAGAAGATGGAGGTAGAAAAAGGTATAAAGCTATACTTGTGGTGAAAGGGTTTGCACAGAAAAGGGTATAGACTTTGATGAGATATTTTCTTCTGCTGTTAAAATGACTTCAATCAGAACTATTTTAAGTCTAGTAGCAGCTGAAGATTTGCATCTTGAGCAGTTAGATGTAAAGGAAACCTTTCTCAATGGGGATTTGGAGGAAGAGATATATATGTAGTAGCCACAAGGATATGAGGTTAAAGGGAAGGAGAAACTAGTGTGCAGGTTGAAGAAGATATTGTATGGCTTAAAATAGGCTCCAAGGTAGTGGTATCTAAAATTTGACAGGTTTATGTTTGAACAAGGTTATACTAGATGTCGCTCTGATCATTGTGTTTATCTCAAAAGGAAAAATGATGGAAGCTATATTATATTGTTATTGTATGTAGATGACATGCTTGTTGTAGGTTCTAATATGCAGGAAATAAATGTGCTCAAAAGAAAATTGGCAAACTCATTTGCAATGAAGGATTTGGGTGTTGTGATTCTTCTGATGGCTAGGGTTTTAGAGTGTAGGGATGTTGCCGCTGTCGGCCAAGAATCCAGGTTTCTGAGCCACAAATGCTCGGCGCTGCAAGGGATCAAAGCTGCAACAACAAGGGGCAAATGACAGAATACGAACGCAAGAGGCTCGAAAATGTCCAGCGTAAGCAGCAGATGTTAGCGGATCCTCGCATGCACGATACAGCAGAGGGCCTCTGTTCCGCCTGAAAAAAACCCAAGTTGGAGACTAAAGGTTTTAAACTTTCAAAACGTGGAAAAGGACCAGAACCCTCCATACTTCGAAGGTCCCTGTGGACCAGAGGAATATTGCTAGAAAGTATCGCGGTTTTAGGCAGTGATAACACGCCTACCAAACCCCACAAGCAGTTGATTGCATCAAGCCCTGCTTTTCCGAAACCTCCCAGATCCACGAGGAACGGCCCTCTAAGTTTAGCTGAAACTTATGTACCCTTCTGGGAAGAGTCCTCTAATGATCGTCATTTTAACCTGCTCAGACAGCTCAAGGACCATACGCCTTTGGCTGATTTGATACGTGCTAAGACAGATAGAGGACTGGAAGGCGGAGCTCTTGTTGGGCCAAAATTAAGTTCGGGAGACCTAAAGTTGGAGGCGAAAGATATAGCCAGGCTTGCTCCAAATAGAATATTCAGCGTCCACATCTTGCCTTGTAGGGAGAGGGTTATTGTTGTGAGTGGAGACAAGGAAGACCATTTGAGCTTGTGGGATGCTGATAGTGAGGAGGAAGGAAATGGACTTCACATGTATCTGCCTCTCTCCTCCCCTGTATCAGGAATTGCGACTGCACCCTTTTCTGTGGAGAAGGAGGAGAAGGCCCTTCAAAGCTCTAGTCCTCTCTCTTCTGAGATTTGCAAAGGCTGGAGCCGGGTAGCAGGAGCCAGATCTGACCCAAATCTGCATGAAGATTCACTCGTTTTCCAGATCCAAGTCAACCTCTCGGGCAAGACATCAATGCAATGGGCACGCACAACGGATCTTGTGCAGGACCTTTTGCAAAATCTTGAAGGCCGACTAGGGATCCCCTCATCTTGCCTCAGACTGGTCTACAAGGGTAAGCAACTTACGACTACCCTTCCTCTCTCTTTTTATAGCATTCAGAGGGATGCCCCTATTGTAGCTACTTTTCGTTTGAGAGGGGGTTCCTTCAGGCAGACCTCCTATGCCCCTTCTTTCTCTTTTAAAGATGTTGTCCGCAAAGATGCTGCCCATTCACAACCTTCTTCTTCAGCAGGCCATCCATTTGAGGCTCCAAAGCCTTTTATGGTAGACAAATCAGAGGACATTCCTTCCATCAATCTCTCCCATCCTGGGATTGATGATCGCTATCAACTTTATGCAGAAGCCGCACTTGTATGTAGATTCAATGGGCTATGGCCTCGCACATCAGATCTATACCAATGGATTCATACCAATTGGACTAGCAAAAGCGAGATACAATTATGTTCAAAAGGATTCTTCATTGTGGTTTTTGACTGAAATGAAGATTATCAGAAGGCCTTAATGGGAGGCCCTTGGTTTTGGGGCTCGGCGGGGCTTTTCCTTACTCCTTAGTTTCTAGGCTTCAACCCTTCTACAGCTGTTATCACCAAGACTCCCATTTGGGTCAGGCTCCCGAACCTTCTAGTGCATCTATGGCATGTTTCGGTCTTCATAGCAATTGCAGAAACTTTAGGACGTTACCTGGTTGTAGATTCCTCTCGAAAGGAAAATGGGCTCTACAAATTTGGTAGAATCTGTGCAGAAATAGATATAAGCAACGGACTGTCGGATCAGATTAATCTCAAGTATGGAGATTTCCATTGGACTCAAACCTTGGATTACGAGAACACAGCTTTTTGTTGCCGCCATTGTCATCAAACAGGACATCTCCAGAGTTCTTGTCCCCAGTACCTCGACAAAAAAAAGATTCCAAAGAACAAGCCCAAGTCCAAACATTAGAACCCCTATGCACCTCCCCAGCCTATGGAGGATTTATATTCTGCCAGTTTAGATGAGGAGGAAATAGTTGCAGAAAGACGAAATGCTGAGATGCCGGCGAATGCTCCCTTGGATGATTCGGAAAACCCCTCTGTCTCTCAGATATCCCAGAAACGTTCTCATTTCACTTCATCCTCAGATTCTGAGAAGGATACTCCGCCGTCAGGGTAGAACAGTCTTCAAATTGTTTCAGCTCAGACAAATTCCACTGAATGGGTCAAAGTAAGCAAGAAAAAAGGAAAAAAAAGTCGCTTGATAGTAACATCCCCCTCAGGGTAGTTCTCTCTACTTAGTTCCGGTTCTTTGTTATTCCATGTTCTCTTTAGCCCTCTCCTGGTTCTTAGCCAAGGAGCAAGGTGGTGCCTATCTCCTTGGGCTCCTTTCTTTTTTGCTTCGCTTGCATGCAAGCTTGATTGTACTATACTCTTATCTTTTTTAATAGAATTAGTTTTTACTCAGAAAAAAAAGAAAAGGATTTGGGTGTTGCAAAACAAATCCTTGGTATGAGAATAACTAGAGACACGAAGAATAGCAGATTAACATTGTCTCAGAGTGAGTACATACAAAAGGTGTTGAAAAGGTTTAATATGTAGAATGCAAAACAAATTACCTTTGGCTAACCATTTCAAACTAAGTAAGGAAATGTGTCCCAAGAATCAGGAAGAAATGACTAATATGTCTAAAGTTCCATATGCATCAGTAGTTGGAAGCTTAATGTATGCAATGGTCTACACAAGGCCTAATATTTCACATGTTGTGGGAGTTGTAAGCAGGTAAATGAACAATCCAAGAAATGAACATTGGATGGTAGTGAAGTGGATTCTCAAGTATTTGAGAGGCACCACAAATCAAGCGTTATGCTTTGGTTGTTCAAACATTTCTCTACATGGATATGTTGATGCAGATATGGTGGGTGATAGAGATAACAAGAGGAGAACCACAGGGTATGTGCTTATTGTAAGTGGAACAATTGTCATTTGGGTCTCAATACTACAAAGTGTTGTTGCACTCTCAACAACGAAAGTAGAGTATGTTGCTGCTACAGAGGCTAGTAAAGAAATGATTTGGTTACAAAGGATTTTGGATGAATTGGGTAAGAAGCAGGAGTTGGGAAGGTTATACAGTGACAGCCAGAGTGTCATACATCTTGCAAAGAAATCTGCATTTCATTTCAAGACTAAACATATACAACTCAAGTACCATTTCATATGGTCAGCATTGGAAGATGGACAGTTGAAGCTAGAAAAGATACACACTAGCCAGAATCCTGTAGATATGTTAACAAAAGTTGTAACTAGGGAGAAACTAAGAGTCTACTTAGTTTCAATTGCTCTTCAAGTATGATGAAGAAGATGAGAAATAGCTAGGTCCAAAGTGGAGTCATTGTCCAGCAAATGAAGCAGCAGAGGAGTTGCTATAATCAGTCTCCAAGTGGGAGATTGTTGGGTGTGGAGCCTAATTATCTTCTTTATTCAGAGGTATCGCTGCATTAGACCCCAGTTCATAATGGGGTGATGTTGTATTTGTGTTGAAGGGGGGTCCACAGTGGGGGCGGCTGTGGCCTTTGGGAGCCCCCCCTGAGAGGAGGATCGGGGGCATGCCCCCAAAGCTAAAAATAGATGTAAAATTTCCTTATAAAATGTTGTAATTTCGTAGTCAATCTGAGTCATTCATTAGGTGGAGATCTGACAGTAGAAGTTATTTTTAATTTAGGGTTTTTTCCCTAGAAGGAAACCCCTCTCTATATATGAGGGAATTGCATTGCGTCTATGTAAATCTGTATTCCGAGTGAGGAAGAGAGAGGAGATTGAGAGCGAAGAGGGAATTACATCGGATCTGCTGTAGGTTGTATCTCTTCAGTTTGCTGGATAATATAAAAGGAAGGACTGGCTATTTCTCCGTGAACATAGCCCAAACTAGGTGAACAACGTATACCTGTGTCTCTCTTGTTTTATGTGTTTTCTGTGTTTATATTTCTGCAATATTTTATGTGTTCCATTGCTTTGTGATATATAATTTTCTAACATGATCTCTAGAAATGTACAAAGCAGTTAAGCGGCCAACACTGCTCTCTTGAAATGCATAGAGTAGTCTCGCTACCCTGCATTCAGAAACTGTGTAGAGGTGTTCTCCCAAGACCCCATCACATAGCAGTGTCTTGTCATCATAAAATGCATAATATTTTCCCTCAGCTACTTAGGCTACACTGCACTCATAAACTGCATAGAGGTGTCCTTCCAAGACTCGTCCCACACCAGTTTCTTGCATCTAAAAAATGCACAGTGTTGTCCTAATTGTCCAACCTGCCTGGCGCTAAGAAATTGTGCAAAGCAAGCAACCAACTCTGCTCTGGAAAAATGCACAGAGTAGACTAGCATCCTTGCTCCTAGAAATTGTGCAGAGCAGGAAGCCAAACCTTGTTCTAGAAAATTATGCATATCATTCCAACAGCAGTCACTATTCATTGAAACTACATAGATCTATCTCTCATTGGCGACATGGAAAGATGGCATGTTAGATGACTCTCAAGGAGTTGAGGAGAAAAACCAAGGAATTAAGTTATGGCAAAAGATCGAGACCTCATGCAAACTATGTCAGATGCATATCACCTCGAGGGTAAGTATGGTAAGTAAAGAATGTATTTTGAAGTACATCTCTTAGTGTAGCTTGAAGGACTACTTTTTGCTGTCATATCATTCTATCTTCAATAACATGCATGTTTTCAAGAACAAAGTCATTTCATGTGTTTCCTCTACATTTCTTGCTTCCTTTTCACTTGCTTGACTGGCTTTTGTCTTTGGCATGTTGATTACTATGTCATGCTTGTGAGTTTGTTCTAGCAATTTTCAAGGTTTGTTTTTGTGTGCATGATTTTCTTTCGCTCTATCAACATCAATCACACTCACACACAAAGTTGCATGCATTGTCGTGCAAGTGTCATAACGGTCATTCAAATACATATCTCAAGTGTCACACTTGTCGCTCGTAACTTTTGAGTTAGTCTCATTGAGAACATGATTGTCTTGTTGGTTTGAGTTGCCTTGTCATCGAGTCATGCTAAGTGTGTGATCACAATGTCATGTATGAACAAGTCCACTTGCTTTCACACTTAGTCATTTTTTCTAATAATCTTTTGACCAGACAACCCTCATTCAACCAAAACACGATCCCAGTGACCTTGTATTGCTACCTAGAATTATGTAGAGCTTGATACATTCCTTCAGGTAGCCTGCACTATGAATTCTAAAAATGAGCAATTTGATTGTCTCCCAGAACTGCACAAAAGTTTTCCTAGAACCCAATCCGTTCTACGCTTCCCTCAAGATCACCCATGAGGCCTCCCTTTGGTCAACTAGAAAAATTTATTTGAGTTGTGACTCAGGGCTGTACTGATCTCCAAAACTATGTAGAACTTGTCCAACCAACTTGCCTTGCACTTCCTACAGAAAGTACATAGACATGTGGGACATGCCTCTGCTTTCTATTAGTGCACTATCCTAGGAATTATGCAGTTTTGATAAGAAGGCTTCCCTGCTAGCATGCTATGTTCTCCCTCACAAAAATATGTAGATTATTATATTGCCTACCCCTCTAGGCCGCTCTATAATCAGACCAGAAATTGTAGAATTATGTCCGAACCTGGACTATCCCCAAGAATTGCGTAATGTTGATAAAAAAACTCCTACAACCTGATCTTTTCCTCCTCAGGAAAACTATGCAGATTATTCTATGAGTGCCTCTTGCTACCCTCTCTATCTTGCTTGAATAAACTACACAAATCCTAGCTGGAAGACCTACCTAGTGCTCCCCTTGAAAATTGTGCAGATTGGCCAAGTAGTTCCCTGACACCATGCTTGGTCTTCATCCCAGAAACTATGTAATTTTGTCTCCCAGCTAGGTTTTACCCTGCAGTTGTCACTGCTATCCCAGATTGCACAAATTTTCCACCCAATTACTTCTGCGTAGTTTTTCTCGATAGTGCTTTGGAGCCTCACATCCTAGCCTGTGTTTTTCTCTGCGTAGTTTCAGTGCCTTGTCCCTCTATTGGTCACCTGCATTGAAACAAAAAACAATACTTCACTTTAGGCTAGGATATTTTTTGATTTGGTGTCATCTCATCATGAGTGATTGTAGGAACATGTACATTGAGAAAACAAGGTGCACTGATGAATGGGGTGAAGAAGAGGGAAATGATATAAGACTTGCTCGCAGTTGAATGAAATTACAAAAAACATCAAGCAGTGAGTGAAAGGGACACATACACATGCGGCATCACGCAAAGACCAATACCATCAAAGACCCCACGCACTTTTCCATATGAAGGTGAAGACATGTTACGTTGAAAGCATACATCACTTAGCAACACAACAACTCGACACAAACACCATAGTCAGCTAGCACATGTCAACAGTGTCATGTTGAGTTTTTTCATGAGTTGTCTTAACCACATCACTATTATGGGTCATAATTGTTGTAATCAATGTAATGTAAAGTGAAAGTCCAAGAGGCCCACATATGAAGTTGAAGAGTCATGTAAAGTCAAAAATTCATAGGAAGTCAAACAATCATGAGGCAATTCAAAGAGTCACAAGGGTCAGTTATCCCCCCTTGGCTATATATACCCCCGCATTGTACATACAAAGGACTTTTCAGTTTAGCTCCTCCTAGATAGCCTTGAGATTTTGTAGTTTGTTCTTTGATGAGTGAGGAGTAGCTCCAATGTCCCACTGTTTGGGCTAGTGATGTATGGTGTATAGATGTGTCTTGGAAGTTTTACTTAATTCATAATCTTATCTCAGGCTAGCACATTTTGACGCATATTTTGTATCCATTTGTAAGACTATTCTTTAAACATTTGTAATGCATGTTTCCTTAACCTGTACTAAGATAGTTGAACTACTTCAGTTATTTTAGTACTTTCATTGTTGAATATGTGTTGTATTGTTTATCATGACTGTCGCATCCATGCGGACTACTCCACTGGACATTAGACAGACAATCCTTGTGTTTTCTTAGTTTTAATGACCGTCATCCCCATGTGGACTATTCCACTGGATGGTGTACATGTTTTCCCTTGAACTTTGGTTTTAATGACTATCACATCTGTTGTGAACTATTCTGCTGGATGTTGGACAGAACCTTGTTGTTTTCAAATGTGTCTCTTCCCAGGTTGGGACTACTCCCTCTCATCAACATGTTCACTTCACTCTCCCTTTTACAATAAGAGAACCTAGACATGAATTAGATTAGGCACGCACCAAGCATATTATTACACAACATTTTGTCACTATCCCTATACTCCCCATCCATGATCTTGGAGGACCTCTACAGTGAAACCAACATTCTTTCCCATCATGAAGAAACTCCTAATATGTCCCTCTTCATGAGCAAAATGATTCCCCTTTGCATCATTTCCCAAGAATATTCCTTTTATCCCAGTTTACAAGACCGACACTACTGATCAGTTTCCTCCTCGCACCAATTTACAGAGATTAAAACTAGCCCTCACACCATATGAAGTGATTGAGCCCTTTTCCTGTTGTTTCGATCCTCTTTCGGAAGCTTTTCTAAATAAGGAGCTGAAGCTTCCATGTCTAGAAGCTTCGTAATGGAAGTCTGGTAGATGGTTGGGCCGGATGGAGCCAAGGAAGTCAATTTGGGCTCCTTTCCCCTATTAGGATGAAACAAACTCAATATATAAGACGTTCTCCCATGATGAGAGCAACCATATCCCATCCATCCAAGCTATATAAACCTCTCTTTTTCCCAAGCAAAAGATATTTGGAGTTTTGTAGTAAATTTGAATATTCCGCAAGTCATCTATATCTTGTAGCTTTCTAGTGTATGTTTGAGGGAGAATAGTGTGACTTTGGTTTGGTTTGAGACTAGAGGGAAAGAGGCCTTAAAAATTTCATTGTTGAGGTTATCCATGAAGTGCTAGCAGAAGTGTGGGAACCCAAATATGACAGACAAGGTCAACAACATCAAGGCATAGGTTGTAATCTCTTTATGATTTATATAAATGAAACTATTGATTGATTTCCTACATGAAGTGTCATTTTACATCTTTATGACTTAATGTTCCTTGGCCTTTTAAATAGGCTATATAAAATATTGTATGCTATCACATTTGTTGTTGTTGTTGTTTGCTTGTTCCCATTATTTGAAAGAAGGAAATGGAAGATAGCTGGAGTGAGGAAGCAGGATCATCACCAAGGGCAATAATGTTCTAAGAGGTAGGTCCTCTTAATTGATTCTAGCTTAAGGATATTTTGCATAGATTGTTTGTTTGTGGCTAGACCTACTCTCTCAGGTAAAAGGAATTGTTTGTGTCCGCATTGAGAATATACCTACACCACAAATTGTCGACTCCACTGGGAAGCTAGTCCTTTTGCTTGATTGATTGTCATTTTATGGTTTTGTGTGAACTTTTCTAGTATCACCATTTCCCTCTAGTTTTCTCTGCTTTTCCTGGTTTACTACTCTGAGACTGAAATTTACAGTGGCATGTTTGGTCTTAGCCTTTGAAAATTTTATTTTTTTCCTTGAATCCTCAATCAACGCATTTATTTTTCTGAAAATCGCATCGATCACCGTGAGTTTCTAAAAAATAGTCACGTCGAACCCCTTTTGGCACATGTTTCAGTTAGGTAGTCACACCAATTCATGTAGGTGAAGATCAAGGTTACCCTAGATCATAGGCAGTGTGTCTTGCCCTTATGATTTTTGTCTCTGAGCTTGTTTTGATTGCGTTCTCCTTGGTTAGAAAGCTCTTTTAGCTTGGTTTGTATGCTTGGTTGATTTTAATTCTCTTCACTTGGTTTCTTGAGTTCTTGCATAGTGTATAACCCTAGGGAATCTAGGTCATCACCCAGTCACTTGTCTACGTGCTCAGCAAGTCAATTAGATAGTCAAATTTTCTCCTTGTATTTCATTTGATTAGTCCTTTTGTTTCTTTGATTTCCATTTAACAATTTTGAAAGTTTTTTTTGGTGTTTGAGCGTATCTTTTCGGGCATAGATCACATTGCCCATCTTGGTTTCGGTTCAGTATTTCCTTCATTAGTTTGAAAGGAAATATATTTTGTGCTTTGTGTTTTCTTGTGATTGATCATGTTGGAAATATTTCATTGAAGTGTTTGTGAAAGATACATTCTGTCATTTCATTGAAAAATACGTAATTCTAGTTTGATAAATCAATATGTTACATTAATTGGCATCATTGAAGGCTAGAGTTGCATTGTCACTTGCATTAGAAAAGAAATGAATTCTCTTTACTAGTGAAAGGACTACTTGAAGTGAATTTGATACGAAAATTAGGAATTGGAAAGGGTTTTTTCATCATTTTTTTTTCAAAAGAGAACTAGTGAAAAAGTCATTTTGCTTTCAATTGCTTGTTTTGTTGCATTTGAGTGTGTTTTCTACTCTCATTAGTGTAGACAATTCATTGAATTGAAAGCGTCTTGTCTCATTTAGCTACATATTGGTGTTCTTTTGAGTCACATTGATAAGGCCTGAAAACTGAGACATAATTTCAAGATAAACTCTAAAATGTACTCAATTAAGGTAAGGTGTATTTGAAATCTAACAATCATATTTTAGAAGGTCTAGGCTAGAGACATGTTTCAACATCTTAAAACCTAGCAACTGCCATTCGCTTCGGCACTACACAACGCTAGTACAGACTTATGCTCCTTGGACCATTGACTATATAAAGGGATACCCCACTAGGTTTCGATCCTTTATCCATAGGAATCTAAGTCTATTGCCTTGTAAACATGATAGACCAAACACAACATTCAGGGATATTTCTTGTCCATACTTCTCGGTTCGCCGGGAAGTGTTTTTCAATTCATGAATACCTGGTAATCCTTTTTACCTAGATCATCCTCGGTAGTCATTTTGATATTTTTCACTCCCTAAATATAAAATATCACCCAAGCACTTGTCCTTTCGAGCTCATTTCAAAATAAAAGTGATAGAGTCACCTTTGCTTCCTTCTCGACTTTTAAAACATGAAAGAGCACCAGTATGTTTTTGCGTCTTAAAAAATTGTTGCCTATGATCTTATAACATTTATGTTAGTCTTTCTTAGACCAAATCCTGAGTATACCTTTAAATACATTTTAAAGCCCTTGAAATCAATCACTCTTTTGGTTATTTGAGACAAAATCATTGTGGCTAAACCAACTGGTTCACCTAGTTCCTCTTCGTCTCCTCTATCTAAAAAATGTTCTGAGGAGCCTTTTCCTTAATTTCCACAGTCGCTTGAGGACCATGGTGTTGAGCTTGGAATTGTTTTGAGTATTCAACCTTTGCCATATCATCCTCCCCCTTCAGATACTCGGTCACTTTTTGACTTTGGCCTAGAATCTCGGGATCATCCTATCTAGACTCTTGAGAGTCGGCCGACTTATGAAGGTCAGCTTGGACTAGTTTTTTATCCTCTGAATCCTTTGTTTGATCATGTTGTGATATCACACAGTTTCCATATAGTCCATACGATTAGTCAATTATTACTTTGGAATTATTCACTTGAACATCTTCGGTAGTCTTTCGTCATCTATTTTCACCCATGGAATTAGAAGGCGAAATCCTAGTCTTGTCTCCAGGTCACTTAGAGGTTTCCACTCTGCGCACAGTTAAGAAGCAGGAATATCCTTTTCCTCCTAAAGGTTTCTGTTACAGGGGAAGCATTCCAACCAGTGTTTACCCTGAGTTACCATGTAATTACGTGACTTTAGCTCAGTTGGTTCTGGGCATGCCTACTGCCTCATCACTATATCATAACCCTATTTGGGTGTTTGGCACTATGCTTACCACTGGTTCATTTATTCATAACTTGACCTCCCAATAGACAATGATTTTTGTAGTTACTTTAGTCCTGGTGCAACCCACCATTCCAAATCCTCTCATTTCGTTAGTTCAAGTAACCAGTCCTGTTCAACCAACAATATCGTGTCATGTCGCTGTCAGTTCTTTGATCCCTCCAATAAGTGGGCAGGCTATGCCACTACCTTGGTGGCATAGTCTAAATATTTTTATGATGTCTGGCACAACCAATGTGAGTGGCTCACAACCTCACATGGTTGGGATGAACCAACCCTCTTTGGGTGCCATTTCAAATCCTATTGGTCCTGTTGGATCAAGTAATGTCTAGTACTAATAACCAAATGTTGGTCCATTTGGGTGAAGTCACGTACAGTACAAGTAGCCCAATATGGCTCAAGGTTAGTACCAACCTCCTTATGTTCCATATGGTTCACAAGAAATGGCTAATTCACCATACATCCCCCAGTGTAGACCTTACATCCATCTTGGTCTGTCCACCATGCTCGGTGGGTGTGGGCAAATATAGTTCGGAAACTTTCAAGCTGTCATTCTAGGAAAAATTCAAGTACCTTTGCAATAGCAAAGGCCATCCATGCAGTAGCAAGGCCAACCTTCATTGCAGTAAGGGCCATCCATGCAGCAACAAGGCTAGATGATTCCGCAGCAAGGACAACTACAACAACCACATGGACAATCCTTGCAACAGTTACAACAAACCATGCAATTGCAAATGCAGTATGTGCTGCAATCCTCCCAGTCTATGCCTTCATAGGGTCAACCCTTGCAAGGGCAAGGCTAAGGTCGAGTCCCATAGCAACAGGCACAAAATCCTTATGTCCAAGGGAAATAGGTTCAACCTCATTTTGTCTAAGGAAAACAAGTGTAGAATCCTTACGTCTAAGGGTAGCAGGTCCAAAACCCTTTTTTCTAGGGGAATTAGGTGCAAAGCCCTTATTCTTAGGGACATCAGGTGAAAAATCCATATGTCCAAGACTAGAAGGCTCAATAGCATTTTAACCAATATGTTTCTTATCAACAACCTCTCGACGGATAGTTCCAAGGCTTTCAAGGTCAGAATCCTCCCTACAAGCAAGGTAAAATAGAGGGGGAAAAATCAAAAGCCTTATCGACAAAATCCTCCACTATGGGGACAAAATCCTTACCAGCGGGGATTGGTCCCGCCAATTGGGCCTCCTTATCAACCTCAAATGCCTTTCAATACCCAATTGCCATTCTTGGCTACATTGGAATTGCCAGATGTGTCTAGACTCACGAATGACCCAATTCTTCATTCATCATAATGGCCTCCAGTTTCATCCAATATTCTGAGAGATTGTGAAAAGTTTGAAGGAAAAGCGAAAGAGGATCCTCAAGCCCATGTGATGACATATCAACTCTAGGGCTCCTCAAACTCCTACGTTGATGATTCCATTCATCTTCATCTTTTCCAATGAACTCTTACAGGGGCTGCAGCCAAATGGTATATCAAGCTACCTCGAAATACCTATCATGACTTTAACACTCTCGCCATGGCCTTTCTCACACATTTCTAGTTGCGAGTTCGATATGAAACTAACACCCATCTACTAATGTTGCTCAAGAAAGACACTGCGAATCACATCTCTGATGACATCCATGAATCAAGATGTAGGCACCGTCTGATTAAGTTTAAATTTCTTGATCAGTTGTTGACCGGGTGGTTCACCAAATCATTCGTGAACAATATTTTTGAGGACATTTCTGTGGGTGGATGTGTCACTGGGAAACAAGCCATTGTGCATGCCCAATATTTAGACCTTGTCTATTCATAGTCTGGCATGTTATATGCTGTGTTACCTGATGCACCCAAACCATCGTCTAATATAATGGCATCTAAGTCTCTAGCTACCCCTACTATTGATGAAGTAATTGGTTCAGTGACTCAGACTCCTACAAATTCTTCTTCCAAACAGAAGTCGGTCTCCAACACTGCTCCCAATGATTCCTCTTGCAATTCATCTGGCCTTAGTAAAACCTCAGAGGTTCACACTATCTAGTCTAGCACAGCGGATAAATAATCTAAAGGTAAGAAGAAAAGAAGAGGCAAGGGTAAATCTAATGCCCCAAAATAGGGTCCTCCTAAGTTGTCTACTGGTGATGCTTCCCAACAAAAACCAAAGTATCCATGCCTCATCTGTGAGGAGGATCACTATACTAAGGATTGTCCTAGATGCTCCAAAGTTAGTCGTTTGCTCAAATGGATCCCAGTTGTCTTGAAAGAGCCCTTTCCATCCCAGTAGACTCAAATGGTAGACTAGCCTCAGTCATCTGCTTCCTCAGGTTCATAAGTGTTCATGATGAGCACCCCCATCAACATGGCTACCAGGTTAAAAGATTATCAAACTACTACCCCGTCAGTAGGGAAAGAGAAATAAGGTACTCCTTCTTCTTCCACCCCATTCAGTTCTGGTCCTCTCCATATAGAGCGAACTAATCCTAATTCTGCCATTCGACCACCTTCTCGAGCTGTGCTTCGAAAGTCCTCGTACAATACCAATGCTCGAGCCATTCAACATTATAGCATTGTTGAAGATTTTGCTCAAGTGCCATCAACTATGTCTGCTTTCAAGGTCCTTCAATGTTGTCCTTCTCAGTAGAAATTGTTACTGTCGGCGATTGGGGGTATTAATCTAGTTGACTCTAATCTCATCTGTTTTGACCTGGAAAATCACATTCTGTGTTTACCTCATTAAATTTCATTTCTCATTCAGGTAATCATAAATGAGAAAACCAGTCATAGGACTGTCATCAATGAAGGTGCTTCTACCTGCATCATGTCTATCACATGTTGGAAGGAAATTGGTTCTCCTACTCTGAACTAGTCCCCTAACACTCCGGAAGCTTTTGACTGGCATGATTCCTGGCCATTTGGTTTCCTTCCAAACCTTGCCATTACATTGGAGGGAAATATGGTACATGTTGAAGTAGAGATCGTTGACACTAATCTTAACTACAATATTCTACTCGGACGGAGCTAGACCCATGCCATGCATGTTGTAGCCTCCTCCCTTCTCCATGCAATTCATTTTCCCCATCAAGGGAAAATAGTTACAGTTGATCAATTGTCCTTCTTTGCCTCTTCCTCCTCGAATGGAAATGTTTCATATGTTAAGCACACCAGTGCTCCTTATGAGAGTGTGGGGGTAGGACTCTTTAAAGATCCTGCCTTGATGGACACATTTCCACTCCCACTTCCTCATGTTGCCTCTGTCAACATGATTTTGGTTAAGTCTAATCCTTGGGTCATTCCCTCGCCGGATCTTGTTGATACATGGGGTGAGGTTATGCCATTAATTCATGGTGAAATTGATTACGTGGAAATTGTTTTAGCTTCACCTTCGATATCCTCTAATCATCCTGTTTCGAGAACATTTCTCAATGTGTATTCTCAATCCCCACGGCTTGGTTCTTTGGAATCTCCTGACCACTTGGCAAAGACTTTCTATTCTGACGAAAGTATCATGGAAGTAATGTCTCTAGAGAAAGTACCTTGGAATGACACTCATCATCACTCCTCATTCTTGCTTGGCTCGATGATCATGTCTACTTGTCTTGAGGATTTCTCCTCTCAGTTCCTATCCCTACCACTTCAAATGCCAATCATGACTCATGAAGTTTGGTTGGAAGGGAACATGGGTAACATTACCCAAACAATGACAATTGATATTTCAGTCAAACCTGGTGTCATTGAAAATGTCCATATCGGGGTAACTTGTTATCCAGAAGAGATCAAGATCTATACTCATCTGTTACAAGAGTTCTAGGATGTTTTTTCTTGGTCATATGAAGAAATGCCCAACATTGACCCAAGTATAGTTGTGCATGAGATTCCTACTTATCCCCATGCGAATCCTATTTGCCAACAGCTTCGTCGAGTGCAACCTTGAAAATTGGCCACCATTAAGGGTGAAGTTGAAAAACTTCTGAAGCATGGATTTATTTATCTGACCCCTCTTATAAGTTGGATATCAAATATTGTACTGGTGACAAAGAAACAAGGCACTGTTCGTGTTTACGTAGATTACCGTGATCTCAATTGTGCCTGTCCTGAGGATAATTACCCCACTCCCTTCATTGAGCATATCATTGATGAATGTGCTGGGAGTGAATCCTTTTCCTTTATGGATGGTTTTTTTGGCTACAACTAGATAAAAATTGCACTGGCTGATCAAGATATGATAACCTTCATCTGTCCATGGGGGACCTTCGTGTATAAAAATCTCCCTTTTGGCCTTAAGAAAGTTGGGGCCACATTTCATAGAGTGATGTATTATGCATTCCACGACATTCAAAACATCATTCAACCTTAATTGGATGATCTCCCCTCTCATTCTCGTAAACACCATGATCACCCTAATCATCTCCGATAAATTTTTCTTCATTGTAGACACTACAACATTTGGTCGAATCCGCAAAAATGTGTCTTGTGCGTTGAATTCAGATGACTCCTTAGCTTTATCATTTCGAAGGAAGGCATTCACCTTGATCCTCTTAAAGTAGAGGCCATAGTTAATTAACTCCCCACATCTTCATTGCATCAACTGCAGAGTCTAGAGGGAAAAGAAATTGTCCTCAGTCATTTCATGTCGAACTATGTTGAGCTAGCTTCAAGGTTCACCTGGTTGCTCAAGAAAGGAACCCCGTTTGTTTGGGATGAGGCTGCTCAAAAGTCTTTCAATGACCTAAAGAGTGTCCTCATAAATGCTCCTTTGTTTCATCCTTCGAAATGTCATTGTGGTTACTTCCTTTATCTAGCTGCAAGCTCTAGTACCATCACTATGGTGTTGGTACAAGGCGATGACGAAGGAAATGAACACATTATTTACTAGCTTAGTCACAATTTCCTCACACCAAAATGCGTTATGCTTATGTCGAGAAGTTGGCTTTGGCTTCCATACAGGTTGTTCAATGCTTTCGGCATTATATTCTACTCTGCACTACCATTATGATTTTGGAATTCAACCCAATGACCTACATCCTGCTCGTGAGTTGTTGGGGGGAAAGTATTCGAAGTGCATTGTTATCCTCCAAGAATTTCATTTGGTGTTTACTACTACCAAATCTAAGAAATCACTAATCTTCGCTAAGTTGATTTTCTCCCTTCCCTCCACTTCTCTCCCTACTAGTGCGGATGAGAAGCTCCTGGATGAGACTCATTTCTTAATTAGCACTCTCGACCCATGGTACGGAGACATCACCGTGTATCTCTAGACATCCACCTTCTGGTCTGCATTGACCAAGGATGATCGCCTATGCATTCGGCATCAATCTCAACCTTACCATATCATTGGAGATACTTTATACCGCATCGGTGTCGATTCAATTTTGCTTTGTCTCTTCGAGCCTGAGAATGGGCTCTCAAGAGAGGTGCCGTTAGGTCGCTCGACCATAAAGGAGAGGGAGAGGCTTACACCGTTTACAGTGACCATAAGGGAGAGGGAGAATGGATCCTTTGTTCTGTCTCTTCGAACCAGAGAATGGATCTGATCCTTGTGTATTTGCTCGAAGAGAATGAAATGCTCTGAGAGCAGGGGTTGGTCCTCTTTTTTTTTGCTTCCAAAAAATAGGACCCGCTCATCTTTGTCATTGTCTCACTCTCGAGGAGGCTAAGAGAGTCTTGAATGACTGCCATTCTGGCACATGTGGCGGTCACCTATCTGAATATGCTACTACTCAAAAAATCCTTCGCGCTGGTTATTTTTGGCCCTCTATCTTCAAGGATTGCATCCTTGTTGTCTGCAAGTGACATGAGTGCCAAATTTATCAGCATAAGATGAACACCCCTCGCACTCACCTGCATGCCGTTATTACTGTCAGTCCTTTTTCCAAATGGGGCATCGACTATATGACCTGTAATCCTCGTTCGGCTGGGGGGCATGGGTATATTATCATTGTTGTGGACTACTTCACCAAATGGGTCGAAGTGGACGCCTACTTACTCTGTGGACAGTACAACGACGACTCAATTTCTATTCAATCATGTTGTTTCCAAGTTTGGAGTGCCTCACGCCATTGTCACCGACCATGGCTCCCATTTTTGAGATTGCATGATGGCTGAGATAACTTCAACACTAGGCTTGTGCCATGATGGCTCAACCCCGTACTACCCTTACGCCAATGGCTAAGTTGAAGTTGTGAAGGAAGTCTTGGTTACGATGCTTCAACGCACCATTGGGATGTACAAGTCAAATTGGCATCTCATTTTCTTTTCATCTCTATGGGCTTATCGAACCTTGACCAAGGACATAATTGGATTCACACCGTTCCATCTAATCTACGGTCTAGAAGCAACTTTACTGATTGAGTGTGAAATTCCATCCCTCAAGTTGGCTGTCAAACTTCTCCCCAAGACCTCACCTTAGGAAGTGTAGGTTTTAGCCCCGTACAGAAATTACCTACATACGAATTCTAAATCACAAGAAAAATAAAAATGCAAGAGCATAACACATAAAACACATATACACATAGATTTCCCACTGGATCTCAAAACCGAGACTACCAGCTTGATTTTTCATTATGTTCCTTTCAATGTTACAATACATATTTATACATGCCGAAACATCCAATACCATGGACCGAAAAACCATCACGTCCAATACCATGGAACAAAAAACCATCGGTCCAATACCATGGATCGAAAACCATCGCGTCCAAAAAACATGTGCGAAAATCATGCACAAAACCATAGGTGGGTCCACCCAACCTAACATAGGGTCCAAAACCAAAATTTTCCGAGGCATTGCCCCGGACCCCATAAAGTGGGGTTACGGGTACCCCTCAAACCCCCTGTTAACTCTGTGGAAAGAATATAACACAACCCAACAATCTCCCACTTGTTGTTTTCTTTCCACAGGGGGCCACAGGAGAGTTTAGTCATTTTTCCAGCCCTGAAACGCCCATTGTTTCTCTACAC